>NW_019091406.1:918526-968391 GCF_001949145.1 Acanthaster planci
CCAAGAGCTGGTTTGGGCTACCCATTAGGTGGACATTGCTCTTTTCAACCGCTGAGGAGGTGCTTCTGCTCGAGGCAGAAAGGAGAGGTGTTCTGAAGACTGCTCATCAATCCACTTGATGATAGCATTACTGGTTATGACTTTAACCCTAACCTTCCTCAATCCTCCAACAGGTGAAGGATTCAGGAGGGTTAGGGTTAAGTTCAAGGAGGGCTGCAACAAACTAGTGAAATGATCACATGAGGGAGTGTCTGACTTCTTTGTATTTTTTTATCGTAGCAGAGATGTCTTCAGTAGTCCTCACTACCATCGTTGTTGCCCTGATGCTGGCCGTCATGCCTGGTGCACTGCATGCTGTGCGTGGACCATTCCAGGCAATGTTTGCCGCCAACCCACCGGCGCATGCCGACATGACTGGGGTGGATCCGGGACAGCCCCTGTTCCTGACGCCCTACATAGAGCGGGGTCAAATCCAGGAAGGTAAACCCCGAGTCTTGATACCCGGTTTCGCATCACACATACCGTCTTACCATTTACCGTGCACTTTTGGAAACATTTAAAATTGTCCATGCCTTCCTAATAATGCAAAATCATTATGTTTTTTTTTTCCTCGTAAAATTGTGAAAGCAAAATAATTTGCTCGTTGCAAACTTTTCTCAGAAAGGGTTGCTCATCAGTTTATTGCCATGCCCTTAAACAAACAGTGAATCACCTGTGAAAAATTCCAGCTTTTTTGGTACAAATGAGGCTTTCTCTGTGGGATGACAACACAGATTTGCTCCTAAATATGGGAATACTCATTGAGATAAAAACCAAACTCTGACACTTAAAACACTGTTGGATTGAGTTATTCATATATCAGCACCGTTACAGAGGATTTTGAGTCAGAGTCCTACTCTGTGCAGTTTTCTTCCACCAAAACAGGGTCTGGAGTTGGAAAATTGTCTTTTTTTCCCCCCAATCCACAAACAGGAGTTTTATTAAAACAGAAAAGGCTGATATTTGACATTCATTAATTCCTTTTCCTCAATTTTCCAGGACAGAGACTAAGTCTGGTGGGCGACCTGAACGGTACGAGTGTCAAGAGCTACTCGGGTAAGTGTTTATTGCCAAGGCAACCTCATCCTAATGGCATTGAGAAGAACGCTTCTACAAGTATCGTATACTTCTCCTTGTCAGTTGTGATCACCTGGCCATTGTTGCCATCTGTCAGTAGCGAATACTTATCCATTTAGGGCCACCTGTAGGTTGTGACCACCTGTCACTTGTTGTCACCTGTCAGTGGTGAACACCTGTCTATTGTGGCCACCTGACCAGAACGACCTCTCTTCAGTTACCACCTGTGTGAAGTGGGCACCTGTCAGTAGTGACCAACTGTTCATTCAGGCCACCTACTGTATCAATTGTGACCTCTTGTCCATAAGTATCACCTTGCCGTTGTGATTGCTAGTTCCAATACTATAAATACTCATCTGCCATCAGTCTGTGATTTGTTGTTTGCCTTGTTTGTTTGTTGGTTTTTTTTCGTTTTTTTGTTTTTGTTTTGTTTTGGTGGTTTTTTTGAAAAAAAAAAAAAGAAATTAAAACACAAAACCCTTCATGTGTCAGCCAAGGCTGTTCATTTGGTCTTTGGAAAGAGATTTTTGTCTCCATTTCTTCCTTGATATCTTCAAATCTTCTTGACAAATATTCTTGACTCTTCCCAGGATTCCTGACGGTCAACAGAGATTACAATAGCAACATGTTCTTCTGGTTTTTCCCAGCCCAGGTAAGACAACCAAATTCTCGATCTTTAAACCCCCCCCCCCGATCTTTTAAATTACATGTATAAGCTGCAGCCAAGTAATTTGGCCAGGACCTCGTGTTCATCTGTGACATGGGAAGTCAGGTCTCCAGTCTCCCCCTACTGTAATTTTGATACTGCCTGGAAGAGAGGTACCCATTAGGAAATGAGGCTGTGTGCGACCTTTATGGCTGCGGCTGAAGATAGCACATGCGCTATGGGAGCTTGCTAACGGCCGTAGCCACTTCCCACAGATGTGAGTGTCATCCCCAGCTACAGCCTATAAGCCTTTTGCGAGTTAAATTTGAAGAAAAGCTGTCACACTGAGTTCTTTAAATTCACATGAACATAATGATTGAATTCTCCATATTAAAGACACTGTTGCTATACCTCGTGATTTGAGGCAAGCTTTTGCTTAGTTACATAAGAGATGCCTTGCACTAAGCACTGTTTTCAATGGATAAGAACGGCACAAAGGAACTAGTCAGAGAGTTAGTCGCTATGCAAAAGCTTGCCCCGAATCACGAGGTATAGCAACAGTGTCTTTAGTCTGGGGAATTCAAATCAATATACAATCTGATAACTCCGTGTTCCAGATGTTATTCCAACTTAACTCACAAAAAGGCTTACTGATTGGGACACGGCTTCAATAACAAAACCTGTCCTGCCTATGAGAGCATTGTGGAAATTTATTGTCATTAGGTGTTAACCACTTGCTGCCGGGGAGCCCGGTTTCAAGTAGGTTTTCTTTATACGCAAAGCCGGGCTGCCCGAAATCAGACAAAAGAGCTTGGTCTTGTAACAAAAGACCGTACTCGGAACAAAAGACTGAGCTGCTGGGAATTGCCAATATTTTTTCAGTTGTCAATAGTGGAGGAAATCCGTCATTGTTTTGAAAGATAATACCACTGTTTTTGGCATTCAGCACGAGCGGATTACCACCAGGGACAAAAGGGCTCCAGTGACGAGCGATACCATACTGCTGCACGCTAATCTGTCCCATATTGAAAGACACCAGCTGCGCACTGTGCCAGTTTCGGGAACAAGAGAAAATTACATAACACCGCACAATCTGGGCTCTTTTTACAAGGCGGCAGGTCTGGCTGAAATACTCTGGCGTCAGTAGATGTTGTCTGTTAGATTAGAGTAGCTACCAGACCGTCACTCCATGGGGTTTAGGCATTCAGAAAATAAAGAGTTATAATTTTTGAAGATTTTTGAAAACCAAAGATATTGAAAATCGCCCGGCAAGAGACACTGCATTTTCAAAAGGCACCTGGCAGCAATGGTTGAAGTAGTTGGAACAGCATAAACTCTAGACACAAAAGCCACGAGGAAAAAGGATGATCCTAGGCGCACGTAGGCAAGGCCTCCCAAGCTGCAACTTGATAAAGTGTATCAATTCAACTGAGCAGCAGGTTATTAATTTCGAATCTCTTGTCAAAACAAAGTGTACCATTGTCAATATGCCAAGCATCATTGGTTACTTCAATTTATAACGTACAGTTTCATCAGAAATTGTTTTGCACTATGAACCAGTGACAAAGGATTCGGGCATTATCAGGAACACAATCAGCTTTCAACGTTCTCAATGCCATTTGACGAGGTTGCCATTAGATATTCCATTGGAGCGAGACAGAGTGATGATGCCCAGGTTTTTCGCTGCGTTGCCTGTCTGTCCCTCTCTTTTTCTCTTTTCCTTATTGACGGTCTGACATTTCGCTCTGTGTTTGTCTAAAGAAAGGCCTGAATGTTTCCTTTGTGTGGAAGTAAATGGAAGGCCTAACGATAGTTTGTTATCTCAGTTTCCTCGCCCACCTAACCTGGCATCCAGACATCACAGCATCCATTTTACAAGTTTACTTCCTTGGCTGTACGTTTTGATCATGTGATCTTAGCCACCCTGGCTAAATAGCAAGGTTAAAGAGACGTTTAACAATGAAGTGGCAGATGTTGCCCGAGCAGCCCACTTCCCCCTCTCTCACTCCCCATCCCCACAATTCAAACCTCCTTTCCCACTGTGCTAGCCCCTACCCACCCAAGGCCAAACGTTGCCCTCTTTGGTGCCCATCGTACCCCTTCCTCTCTTACTGTACCAAACTTATTACCCCTCTCCAACTGTACAGCATCCACTCCCTCCCCCTTTCCAACCATTCCAGACCTTTACCCCCCCTCCCCAGAAACTGCCTGCGATGCCAACCTCCATCCTTCCTGCCCATGTCATTGTTTATTTCATTTATAGCAAGATGCAAGGAGTTTGATTTCTCTGATCAGGTCAACTGGCCTTCTCCCATCCTCACATCAAAGGTGACCACCCCAACCCCCCTCTTTTCCTGAAACTAACCTGACACTAAACTCCCCTCCCCTGGCCGCGGTAAGTTTATTGAGAGTTCCCTACTGTGCCCTTTGCTCACTGATTCTGTTGCATCATCCAGACATTGTTTTTTCAAATCCACTATCATTTGTGGAATAGTGCACTCACCATACCTCATACCTGTTTGCGAGGATCCGTGTACAAGTCAGATGCATAACATGCTAACTATTACTGACACCTTGGGACAGGTCAGTGGAGTTGTTCCCTGGGTGAAGTCGAACACTGTAATGCATCTGTAAGCATCACCCTAACTAACGGTAGCTACACATGAAAAGATGGCGATACATGTACACATAGGATACATTGATGAGCACTTGAAATGATGCATGAGTTTGTATGGTAAAACAAAGGTAACATCATGGATAGTCAATGTTAGCTCTTCTCAGAATTAGGAACTGACACTATGGTGCATGTAGTTCCCCCCCAGCTTCCCCCTCTGCAAATGGCTTGTCAACTTCCAACACCTCAGGGAGCTTTCATGTACAAATATCAAAAATGAACGAGAAGGCAAGAAAAATTAACGCAAATCATTTCCTCACGTTTTCCCACACAAATTCTGAGAGCCTTTATTCCAGAATCAATACGGGTGTTTCAAAATAGCGCATCTCCGAGAGTTCGCAACTCGTCGGTCGATCACAGTGCGCGAAATCTGTCGACCCAATGCGCATTTGGAAGGGGTGGACAGATTTTGGGCATTGTGATTGGCCAACGCGTTGCAAACTCTTTGAGGCGCGCCATTGTGAATCGCCCGTATTTCTACAAACCTGAAACCTCTGTACAGTGAACCCATTCTTCATTTGACCCACGGTTGAATGCAGCCCCTCAGGCCACGCTCCAACTGTCAAACTTTAAATACCGGTAACAGCCAGCCTTTTCAGCCGAATGCACATTTTGGAGCCACCTTCTTTGTTCGGACTGTGCCGCATATAATTTTTTTTCTCGCTGATTGCTCAGGATTGCTGGCGAAGTTTTGTAAATATTTGTCATTTGGCAGCAATGGCTACTGACAGCTGGAACCCTGTCGATATTCTTGTAAATAAACATTTACAAATACTACTATGAAGGAATGATTTGTGAAAATATTCCAATCTGCTCAAGTGAGACCAATAACTGAAATCATCCACCACACAATTTGTTCCACTCTGTAACTACAGCAAAACAGAAAATGGAATTACATCTACCACAGTAATTATAAATGCATGTAGAATATTTCAGTGTAGATCAAGTTGAGAAATGCAGTTGAAATGCAAGTAATGTGTGTGAACACTTTGTAAAACTTCATAATAAATTTAGGTTTCAACCAACACTTTTGTGTGCACACGCACAGGGAACGGTACTTAGGCATGGTACATTTTGGTATTCAAGAACTGAGATTCAAGCGTGCATTGGATGTACATACATGTACGTGTGCCAGGCACTAAATTTGCTCCATCCATTCACTTGTTGGGTTAAGACAAATTGTACCTGGTTTAACGTTTAACTGAGGAATTTCAAAAAAAAATGTCACTTTGTGAAAAGACGAATGCGCTGTGTGTGGACACACTCGGTACACTTTGAGAAACCCCAAATTATACTGCTCTGCAAATTTGGTACTCAAGCGGCTTGTGTACCAGCCGTCACTGGGTGCAGTCAGTGATGAATTGTAGATTACATTAGCACAACTTGCTGAACCATTGTGAAGATAATTCCTTTGCTGATACAGCACCAATGAATACACAGCTTAAATACTCGACATGTTACATTTATAATCACATTCTATAATGTTACTGTATATTTTCTATTTACATTTACATGTAACCCACTCTGGAAAAAGGTATATTATGTTGCAAAGATGAAGGAAAAAATAGAGTTACATGTACACTTGTGTGCGTTTTGCCCACATTGTAAGCTAAACTTTCAGTATCCCACTGTGGTCTGGAGATGTGACTTTTTTTTTCGTATTAATTAGATGGAGTTCAACTTAACGCAACTGGAAAACCAACTTTGAAAAGTCTACCGGTAATACAGACTTACCGTGGGCTGTGACATCTCACCTCAGATCTCCCTAGCAATCAACATATTCCTTTTGAACATGCTTATTCATAAAACCTGAAACTTTGGAGATCAAGGATCTTTAACAAAAGAGCCCCCCCCCAAAATTTAGAACACCGCAAGAAATTTCACCAACTCAACTTTGAATTTGCCGCTGCATGGAGAGGCATAGCATGACTTATATACCTTTTCCTAGAGTGGGAGACACGCGGAAACATGTATTTTTTCTTTTTAACCATGTAAACAGGTAAGAGATTCAGGGTAGACAAATTGCATTACACGTGACTCATTAGCGTTTTGGATGGGGGGTTAAGCTGATCATTTTTTTTTTTGTGGTCAGTTTGAGACATTTTGTGATGCATGTACTTTCAAATTACACTGAAAAATGTTTGGGTTCTGCATGTGCCTCCCATGCAAAGAAACTTGCCTTGCACTCTCTGCGTTCCATCATCATCATCACCTTGGGATGACTCAAAATATTGAGTTACAGTTACTGGTAAGTGTGGCGGCTAATGTGAGATAATGCCTCGTTAGGACCATCCTTTACTATTTACTTGATTAAGCTCTGCAAACCGAGTGTTTTTCAAGCATCTGTTGTCCCCCCAAATTGAGCCAAACCAAGCCAAAGCTGCAGCTCGATTTATGGGTTGACAGTTTGCTTGTGCAGACAGTTTAGCGACACCAGTTCTAAATGTTCAATCGTCAACAAGAAGAATCGAGTTGGAGTTGGGTCCGAATCCCCCCCTGCATAATGCATGCTGTGAAGATTGGCGTTCAGGACCATGGAGCTGCTGAACAGAAAAGTCTGAGTACCAGCCACAGGTCAACACCGGTACATGAAACTTTGGCTGGTAAACCTGTTTTGCTTGATAAGCAAGTATTCATTTTCCTTTGAACGAATGTGTTCTAGAGGTTCTTTTGGCTTCGGCATGGTCTTTTATTTCTTTGAAAAGAGTTCCATGTGCAGTTTTATGTCCACCCTGAATCTGCCTGGATATAAGTTGTACTTTACTTACACAATAAAAGGTTAAAATACCCAGTTTACACCAGAATATGCTGAGTGAATTACATTTACCATAAAATTGCAGTAAATAGCACAAAATATTCAGCAAATACCACAAAATACTGAATAAATAACTACAAAGTATACCCATGGGCAGAAATATCTGGGTTCAATAAAATACAGAAATACTGTACAGTGATCACACTGTACGTACGTGCAAAGGTACCACTGTATTGTACATTTCCCTTTATGTTCCTGCATTTTGATGAACCTGTGCACAACGGACTTGCCACAAAGTACAGTAAATATCACAAAAAGGACAGCCAAATGTTACACAGGCTACAGTGTACACCCAATTAACCACCAGTACCACGTAGACTCATTAATATGCCACACAGTATACATGTACATGTATTTATTTTCAACACCAATGTCAACATTTCTCACTTTTATGACCGGATCCAGGATGGGAGAGTTACCACGCTTGATGTGAACGTACGCCCATTTCAACATTGACGGGACGTTTAACACACCAGATTATACTTTTTTTCATCTTTATATTCAGTATAAAACCTCATCAAAAATGGGTTTAACCCTAACACTCCTCAGTCCTCCAACAGGTGAAGGATTGAGGAGGGTTAGGGTTAAAGATTTAACTAGACAGTGATGTGGACATGTTACCAGTAGCTACATGTACACATTAGAATGCTCCATCATGGACAAATTCACAGGTTGCCTATCCTGGTGTCTTGTGTAACGGTGAGAAAATGCTGGCTTTCGACGGGCTGGTTTCCATAATTATGCAATAAAAACCAGACAGAAAGCAAACAAGCAACGCTGTTTTAAATGAACAAAAACATTTCAATTGGAGGTGCTGCTAGTGTCAATATCAAGCCCTTTTAATTGAGATTGGTAAAAAGTGATGCTGGTTCAATTTCGGCAGTTGCCTGGATGTAACGCACACACAGTAGAGACACACGTCCTTACACAGCTACACTTGTGGGTATTGCCTTTGTTCTCATCTACAAAACTCCCACACAACAGACAAAAAATTTCAAATCACTCCAAATTAAACCAAGTTCACTTTCCTAGGTTGAAATTTCGACCGTATGTCCCTTATAGAAAACACTTCAATTTGTGACAGATTTTTACCCATCAAAAATTTCCCCTTTTTGAGTTGTGAAATTCTTGTATTTTGGCACCCTACAAGGTAAAAACTGGCTTGTCTGGTACTTCCCATTGTTCCGGTATCCCACAAGGCCCCATGTATAAGAGCACTCAGGATTGCATCAAAACAGTGTTTTTTGAGAGCAGAAGTCTCACATACAATGCGGCGCAAAAACGTGAAGAGTGAGGTCGTGAAAAGACGTCGGTATACGTGATGTAATAGTTATGACCTCAAATGCTCAATTATGGCTTGTGTTTGTTTTAGATGGAGCACCTTGGTCCACTCAATGCCATGACAAATCCCAATCCTAGACATCAAAGACTTTATTGTGTACATGGGTGTCCTGACTCATCTGCCATAGGATGCAGGCATTCACTGCTTCTGAATTCACTGCGAGTATGGAAACTAGCCCTAATAACTAGATACTTCACATTAACACCATTCTAGTCTACCAATATTTCTTCATTAAATATTGAAAGCTTATCCCGATTATCAACTGCTATAATTGAAATGATCTGAGTACAATACATTTTGTATGAATGTATGTGTATACGATTCCACTATAACAGTTTTTGTGGGATCCAAAGTAAACTGATGAATGACAGTTAGCAGAACTGTTATGCACAAGAAATGCTTAGAAATTTAAACATCTTGTAGGAAATGCAGAAATGTTAAAAGGACTGATGCACTTTTACTAGATGCCGTACATGCGTATAACATGTTCATGTACCTTGAACTGTCTGCCCACAAAATGCCACCACATTAATATCTGAAGTGTGATGTCTGTGTGAACCGTAAAGTGTAGTACAAACGAATGGAGTACATGCGCATGTTGGTTCACCATGTGCTGGTTCTCGCACTAATGCCTTTTACACACACTACTGTATGCATGACATGCCGCCGTCACTTCGGTACTCTATAGCCCTAGTGCACATTGTCAAGGGATGAGCTCATCAAGAGTGTGGGCACAAAATGGCCGAAGCGACTTAATGAATAGACCCTCAGGCAGAAGGGCATAATTGTTGCTTTCTTAGCTGTGTTAGGCATACCATGAGATTAGTTCAAACACAGTTTGATGCAGCGGTACATGTATTTGTTCGCTCATCTACCAACCCCCTGCGAGAATGCCAAGAAAGGCAAATGCCTTTTGAAAAAATCTTGTGAAGGACATGCATCATAGTTACCGATGTGCAAAGCATTTCAGGGTGTTTGCTGTCCCAATCAATGCATTTACATTCAGCGCGCGATGATCATGCAGATATGGAGGTTTTGAACCGTGTTATTGTTCAAACGAACTCTTGACCAATGAGTCAGATGAATGGCATCATACATTTGCCCTTCCAAGCACCCTGCATGGAGAGTAGGGTCAAGGGAATAGCAACGCTGACCTGCGACTCTAGAAACACCAAACTGTCTTCCAGCAACTGAGCCAGCACCAGCCCTTACTTGGTCTGATATTTCATTAGTGCTATGACCACAGAACCCATCACGTGACTTCCAAGCAAGCGCACATCCTGTTTCAATCAGTTAGGTTTCAAGAGGACACAAGGTGTTAATCAGTCTCACAGTCAGTACTAGATACAAGTACCTAGAGCTCTAACCCAGGCGGAGAGAGCCAGAGTTATGAGTATCGGAGTCCTTTACGCAGCGAGAAGTTCAGGAATTCTGTAGAGAGTTCAGATCTGCAGCAGCAACGAAGGCAGTGAGACGGTGCACATGGACGCAGCAAAGAGATGAGGTCGTTGCTGCTCTCAGTGGTTAGCGTTAAAAGTCCCAGTAGAAAGGAGCATCGCACCTGCAGAGTATACATGTACATGTAGATGTTAAATTTTTTTTTGGGGGGGGGGGAAGTGAATGGACAACCCTACAGACAGTACCACTTCCATCACTGACAGCTTTAAAGCATAAGTTCAACAGTTCTGCTAGGTAGTGGGAATGAAGTCATTTGACTCGACATTGTTTTTAATACGTAGGAGCAGTTTGACTTTTTCAACCCCTTAAAATGATTGATCCTGTGTGCATTTAATTCAGGTCTAAAAGCAGACTCCAGTAAGTTCCTGGAAGAGACGATAGAGAATGCTTGTCCCATGAAAAGGAAAGATTACTGTACAACTAACAATAGAGGGTTTACGTTGCTGCCATTTTGTGGGCCAGTGCTTTTGTTCCACA
Source organism: Acanthaster planci (assembly GCF_001949145.1). The sequence goes on from NW_019091406.1 coordinate 929,055, forward strand.
GGGAATGCACAAAGAGGGGCTTTACATGCAGAACAAAAGAACTGCCCTGCAAGATGGCTACCATGCAAATTAAGCCTCAAATCGGGTGACTAGATCAGAATATCAGTATGCTTTATGCAGTTTGGGATATCACAGTATTTACAGTATGTTAAAATCATTTGGTAGACGGGATTTTCAAAATAATGCTGTCAGATATTACCCAAACATGTCTCTTTGTCAGTGGAAAAGGGTTTTACATTCACTACACATGTAATCTGCAGTGCCATTGACGGACCTTTTAAATAAACACTTAAAGCAGTGATTAAAAGAGCAACTGACATTGCCAATGACCTAGATATAAAACAAATATTCAGATGATTCCATATAGAGTATGGAATAAAAGTTAGAAAGGGGAAGTCTTAGCTACATGTACATGTGCGTCTATTTTACACATTCTTGGGCGTAGATGCAGAATGAACCAATGTCTCGAAATTTGTGTGGGTTTTCGCTGCGAGTGGCATCATTGAGTTGACAGATTTTCCGTCCTTGGTCATTATGCTTGATGTTGAAGGAGCGACATGCAGGCTCCTTTGTGCAGGCTGAGGCACACTTTGGGTTGCTGTTGGTTACAAACTCTCGGATGGTGTGATTGAGGAGGCAGGAGTTGATGAGAAGCTGTCCGTTGGTGTCTGTAGCAAAGCAGTAGTGACTGGCTTGAGTGTAGTGAGAACTGCAGGGGTTAAGAGTACACAAAGCTTGTCTTTTCTGGTGACATCCAACATCATTCAGGGTTCCTTCCTCGTGGCCCACACCAGTTGAGTCTGCAATTATACAGTGTTGTTTCCGGTTGTGGTCATTTGGTTGACCAGGCATCCAGTCGAAGAAGGGTTTGCCCTCCCCTTGTCCTTCGCACACCCAGCTCCCTTCTGTTTCTTGGTCACTGCATCCAAGCCAGAGGCGGCCAATATTCTGCCTTTGGGCCATCTGCATCATGAACTCATTTTCCTCCTGTGAATATGGAACAGCCATCTTGCCTCCCATGGTGTGACAAGCCAATTGGGACTGACTCCAGTTTGCCTTCTTGTCAGTGAACCGATAGCAAGAGTGTCCCCATGATTTCCATGACGGTGGGCAGGAAACAATTTCTGACGAGGAGGGGCAGGTGTCTGCGCCCGCTACTGCTGTCACCACAGAACTGAGAAGAAGAACTTTGAACAAGCACATCTTGTGTCAGACAGTTTAAGTTGGACAAGTATGGTGCTGATTGGGAACTGCTGGTAACCATATGGACTTTGAGTTTGGCTAGACTGGGGACATTTGTAGTAGAATTGCAAAGCCTGATCCTCCCGTGTAGGCAAGCCAAAGGCTCTGTTGAGCAACGCTTAACACTCAAGACCCCCAAGCCCTCGTTTTACAAAACTGTGTTGAGTGCAGCTGGATAGTTGAAGTACAAGGAGCACTGTAGAGTGAGCTCAAAGCTGCAGCAGTCACTAAGAGTGAATATCAGTCGGTGTGTTTGAGACACTGATAACTTGATGCTACACTTAAGAACAGATGAGATTTCTTCTGGCCACATACACCATGTCTAATGTCAGAAGGCTTGATAGAAATGAGTCTTGCCACTGCAGTGTAGGGGGTTCATCAACCAAATTTGTCACTTTGCCTGCCCCATTGGCCAGTGACATTTTGATAGTTCATTTAACAAAAAGTGCTCAGGATATACTTAATAATGTAAGGATTAATTTAGAAAATGGATTTTGTCCAGCACAGCTCTGGCACATTTTACAGCCAATATAAATTACTCATTTCAGTAAACACTCCCTATGCATTCTTTGAAAAGTACTCAATGAGTACATCAATGCAAACAGGCACAAACATTGATGGCTTCGCCCAGGGAATGGATTTTCTGCTTCAGTGCATTTGTGGATCAGCCTCACTTGAAAGTTTATGTTTATTTCATAAGCAGTTTTGAACTATTGCAAAGATGGATTTGTGCCGGGGAGAAGTAAATTAATGTTGGATTTGCCCTGCCTGACGTCCATTTAACGCTGTATGCTCAGTATGCACTGTCTACTCAGTGTGCTCAGTTTTGAACTGCCAACAAAGAATTTCTCTTTTAAATACAAGATGCACACCAATGTAACCTGCACAAGTGCACGTTATAAGGTCTAAAAAGGAGGTAATAATACTTAACATTTGTACAAAACAAAACGTATCCACCATAAAGGTGCTAAAGGCGCTTTGCACAAAACAAGCAAAATTTTTATGAACTAAGAACAAACTGGAACAGAAAAAGAGCAGACAAGTACAATAAACCTGTAAATCACCAGAGTGTTTAATTGAAGGCTTACGACATGAGGTGAGTTTTGAGAGATGGTTTGAAGATGTGGATGGTTTCTGAATTTCTGACATGACTGGGTTTGCGATTTTACAGATGAGGTCCCGCTACAGAGATTGACCCAGTCTCCCCAAGTAGAGTGTGAGGCTGAGCCATTTCTAAGAAGGGAGTTCATTGAAGCCATTGTTGAAAAAATGAATGATCAGAAACAATTTAAAAGACTAAGCTCCCGAAATCCTCCGCAATACAACAAGACAGTTAGCAGGTGGCACACAAAGTGGACATGTTAATGCCCTGTTGAATATCTTTATACATGCATGTAGCTGTGCTGAATCCGTTAGTGTACAATATATTGCAAAAACACACATTGGATACTGACTGTTTATAAAAGAAAGGAAGGTTTAAGCATATGAGAAACTTTCCTTTGGATGTACTGGTAGTCTGTATTTTGTGTACCAAATGTTGCACATGTGAACAAACATGTATAGCCACATTATAGTCTGGTAGAATTTTTAGATACCAAAGAGATCAAACTCAGACTGACTGGTTAAGTTTAAGCTTTTAGGGCAGTGCTCAGTTACTGTTTTACATTCAAACCATGTTCCTAATACAAAATTTTTTTCAAGTCAGGGTGCTTTGACTTTAGATGAGATAATGAGATTCAGCTGTAGAAAATGTCATCATACTCGTATGTTTTACATTGAGGATTGTTTTCCTAGTGGAAATGAATTAAGCCCTCCAATTTGCTGTGATTTCAAATTGTAAGTGTTGCTTCCTAAACAGAAACACAACGAAGGGAATCTTGCCTTTTTCAGATGACACATTCGTGAGCATAGATGCAAAAATTTTGCTGGGTTGTCATCCCCAGTTGCATATACTTAGTTGACAGATTTTCTGTCCTGGGTCGTTTGGCTAGATGTTGAAAGAGTGACATGCAGGCTCCTTCATGCAAGCTACTTCACAACTTGGGTTGCTCTCAGTAACAAAGTCTCTGATCATGTGATTGAGAAGGCAGGAGTTGAGAAGCTGTCCGTTAGTGTCAGTAGTGAAGCAACAGTGACAGGTGCGAGTGTGGTGACAACTTCTCATATCGGTACATGTATGATGATGGATACACAGAGCTTTGTTTTTGCTGTTACATGATATGTCATGGAAATTCCCATTCTCTGCCAATGAGGACTTCAATCTAAGACAGTATTCATTTGTCAGGCTGTTTGGTTGACCAGGTACCCAACTCAAGAATGGCTCACCCTTCCCTTCTCCTTCACACACCCAGGTTCCTTCTTTCTCCTCATCATTACATCCAATTCAGACTTTTTTAATCATCTTTGTTTTGGCCATCTTTATCATGAACTCATTTTCCTCCTGTGAATATGGCACACCCATCTGGCCTGACAAGCCAACTTTGACAGATTCCAGTCCGCCTTCTCATCAGTGAATCGATAGCAAAAATCCCCCCGTGGTTGCCATGACGGTGGGCAAGATGCAATGGCTGATGAGGGGCAGGTGTCTGTGCCCATTACTGCAGTCACTACAGAATTCAGCATCAGAGTGGTGATGACACTGCCGAGTTTCATCTTGTACAGTTGAAGCCAGAGGTTTATTGAGTTAGTTAAACATTGAGCTAGAGTGAGTCTGGGGCTGTGGTGTGTGAGCTCATTTATAGTCCTTACAGGACCATGGTGCAGTTACTGTGCATGGTTCTATGATGTATACAGCTATGCTTTATTATGATTTGGCCAGGCCGCTCTTCCCCCCTCCCCATAAAGATGACCTTAATTTGGAAAACCTGAAAATTGGAAACTTGAAAATCAATATTTCTGGTGCTTCCACATTGTGCAAGAGGAAATGACAAAGGGGCAGTGTGGTTAACTAAACCAAGACTCCATTTCTTGTCGTTTTGATCATGGACTTACAGTAAATTATGTAAATGACCAGGGCCATTAAGTCTTGCATGTTACTGCTAAATTATATCAGTGAACATTTACCAGTGTAATTACGGGTAGTTGTGTTGATGGTAAACATTCAATCCATATTAATTGGTAACACAACAGCTTCTCAATTCCACAGCCTTACACAGAATGGGAAAGGCTCATTGATGAAAAGGGGCATTTTGGAAACGAGCATGACTGATATTCCAAAACGTTAGAATCAGGCATCTATAAAATGGCACATCATGATAATTAGGGGATGTCATTAAATTTACTGGAGTAAAGCATCCAAAGGCTGGAAACAAACATACACTGAATCAGTGGCGCTTCCACCAATCAAAAAAGGGGAGGGTGGGGTCATTTTTCCAAGTTGCACATGCTCCTTGTGTTTGAGAATGCAAGCATTGAGAAATATACCTGTGAGTGTGGTCCACAGGCCGTAGCAATTTTGCTCACATTTTCAAATATTTGAGTATCTTTTGAATAATGTGGAATATTTATTTTCAAATTTTTTTTTTGTCCAAGGGAATCACCTACAGTGGCTATAACATAATAGACAAACTTAAAAGACCAGCAAGAGTTGAGGAGCTGTCCATTGGCATCTGTGGCAAAGCAGTAGTGAATAATGTGGAATATTTATTTTCAAATTTTTTTTTTGTCCAAGGGAACCACTGGGTGTGGTTGATGACTGCATTAATGTTCAGTTGGACGATGGAGACAAGTGGCTTGTCTATGTACACAGATAGCACCGAATGGCTTGTTGCAGGATACATCATTCATACTGCCTATCCCACCCAGCCAGATTTCAACACAGTCTTCATTACCACCTGCATTGTTGGGCTCTCCAGGCCACTAGTTGAAGAATGGCTCACCCTTTCCTTGTCCTTCACACACCCATGTTCCTTCTTTCTCTGTATCTTTGCATCCAATCCAGAAATCTAAAATATTCTGTCTTTGGGCCATCCGCATCTTGAACTCATTTTTCTTCCTGTGAATAGCCATCTTGCCTGCCTTGGTCTGACAAGCCAACTTGGACTGATCCCCGTCATCTACACATAGCTTGTCAGTGAAGCGATAACAAGAGGGTCCCATGACTGCCATGACGGTGGGCAAGATACACGTACATGTACAACAGCTGAGGAGGGGCAGGTGTGTGTGCCCACTACTGCGGTCACTATAGAACTCAGAACTTTGAACAAGCACATCTTGTTTCAGTCAGTCACAGTTTGAGTGGGAAAAGAAGATATCTGAATGACAGTGTTTGTGGACTAACTGCCTGTATCTTGAGTTCTGATTGGACTAGAGACACTGAACGTAGGAGTGCCAAGCCTGTAGCCTGTGTAACAGATGCTCACTGTCATGGTTGATGAGCCTTGGCACTGTAGAACAGCGTATAACACTCAAGACTATATCGCCTGTTGAAATAATATAAAACTGTTTTGGGTGCAGCTGGATAGTAGGAGTAACAGGATTAGATTTTAGAGTGAGTTCAAAGTTGCAGCAGTCACCGAGAGTGAATGTCAGACACTGATAGCTGAATGAAGAGATGACACTCTCGCTCTTTCCAAATACAGAGTGTCTTNACACTTTGGCTTTCCTACATTGCTATCAATTACTTACTGAAAAACAATCAGCGTGTACTTAATAATGTATTATTTTATACAGAAAATGGGCTTTGTCTGGCACTAAAACAGATAGACGATTGAGGGAACTTGCCTCTCTCTCTCTTGCTGTACTGAGGAGATAGCACCACAAAGACTAACTGAAGTTGGCATGAGATATACATTTACCTGTAGGCTTTGCCATGTGATTTGTTGCTTTGACTTTGATGGTCTGACCTTGGTTTTTGTGAGGTTGGACTGAATATCTTGAGTTCTGATAAAACCAGACATATTCTGCTTAGGTGATTTAAAACTGCTTAAGGGCAGCTTGGTGCAGTAAAAGCAGTGTACGGTACATGTACCAAGTTGAAGAGGATGCATTCTATCAGTTACAGTTTTTAAAAAAAATGCAAATCAGACCGATGGTTTGCAGTTACTGTAGAGACTAATCAAAGTTAAGCCCTTTTTTTGCTGAATATCTTTTAAAGAGGTTTTCAGTTGGAAACTGTCCATTTGTGGACAGATATTGAAGAAATTTTTTGTGTCACGTGGAATTTGTGGCAGCCAATGCATCATAAGTTACCAGAGGTTTTGAACCAGAGCAGATTGCTTCATTGCTTTTTTGTCCTAGAAATAATAGAATAACTGGTTTGACAGAGCATTTTCGAAATGGAATGAAAAGAAATGAAGGAAATCTTGCCTGGCTGTCTTGACTAGCCAACACACTCTTGGGCGTAGATGCAGATAGTACCAACGTCTTGAAATTTTGCCGGATCCTCAGAGCGAGTGGCATTATTGAGTTGACAGATTTTATGTCCTTGGTCATTGTGCTTGATGTTGAACGAGCGACATGTGGATTCCTTCATGCAGGAGAAAGCACATCCAGGGTAGGGATTGGTCTTGGTTGCAAACTCTCTGATGACATGATCGAGAAGGCAGGAGCTAAGAAGTTGTCCATCGGCGTCTGTGGCAAAGCAGTAGTGATGGGCTGGGTGTGGTTGATAACCACATGCTGGTTGAATTGGAGGCTGGAGACAGGTGGCTTGTCTTTGTACACAGATAGCACCGAATCGCTTGTTGCAGGATTCATCATTCATACCGCCTATCCTACCCAGCCTGATTATAGCACAGTCTTCATTACTACGACGTGCATTGTTGGGCTCTCCAGGCTGCCAGTTGAAGAATGGCTCACCCTTTCCTTGTCCTTCACACAACCACGTTCCTTCTTTCTCTGTATCACTGCATCCAATCCAGAAATGTGTGATATTCTCCCCGCGGGCCATCTGCATCATGAATTCATTTTCCTCCTGTGAATGCGGCACACCCATCACTCCTCCAATGGCCTGACAAGCCAACTTGGACTGATTCCAGTCAGCCTTCTCATCAGTGAATCGATAGCAATAACCCCCCCGGAATTGCCACGACGGTGGGAAAGATACAATGGCTGATGAGGGGCGGGTGTCTTTACCCACCACTGAAATTACCACAGAACTCAGATGTAGGAGAACTATAAACAGGTACATCTTGTGTCAGTCGCTGACAGTTCAAGTGGGAAAAGTACTTGAATGGCTGGGAGTGTGGACCAGCTACCTGTATCTTGACTTCTGACAGGACCAGAGCTATTTATAGAGGAAATGTCAAGTTTGCATCGATGCCACTGCAGATGAGACACAGGCTTTATTGCACAAAAGCTGACACTCAGACTACCAAGTCACTGAATTGAGGTAAAACTGTAGATGTGCTTTTAGTAAGAAGTGCATGATACATTACCTATGCATGTTTAATTATGCATTTGCTTACACTAAAAATAAATTTCATCCGGCACAGCCCCATTGTATTTTGATACCACACCAAAGTAAATGATTCACTTCATTAGCAGTCTGGCAGTGCTAGCAAAAAGTACCTAACCTTAGGTGTATGAATGAGTTGGAGCCATTTCCAAGAAGAGATTTCATTGTTGAAGAAAGACTACAGATCATGAAGTAAATGGTAGACTAAGTTCCCCAAAGCTTCCACAATGCAAGTCGGTTAGCCAGTGGCACACACAATGGAGGTACATGTATCAAAGCCTTGTTCATGTCATAAGCAGCTGTACCAATTCTGTCAATATTTCTGTCAATTCTGTCAATGTATATAATTCTGTCAACATTGGAGAGGATTCCTTTCCTACATTTTACGTTGGAATCAGTCCAAAAGGACAGGGAGTTGCTAATGTGACTTCCCCACTCTGCCCAGTGCCAGGGACACTGCCATCATTTACTTATTGAAAACACTTAAAAACATGGTCATGCACCAGTACTTTCATGTCACTCAATAATGTATTGCTTTGTACTTTACTTGCACAGATCACAGACTCTTTGTTATGTACTGGTACTGTTGCCAGCGGCTGCACTAGAAGTAAGAAAAACTTTGTTTGACCTGGCTTTGATGGAGGCAAGCAAATGACTGGTCTTTTCTTGTCTATTCCAGAATTTTCTGGTGCTCTGTTGATTGATTTACATTTGGAAACTTGCATAATTATAAGAAGTTTCTAGAAAGGTAGAGTTACCGTTTTTTTTGTGTAAAAGTAAGAAAACCTGTAGAAAGGAAGGACCAGGAGACTACTGCAAGATTGGATTAGTACGGGACTTTCATTGAAACTTCTGCTGCCGGCTGGTCTGTGGAATGGTTAGAGAAAGTTCATCTTGACTGAAGAAGTGCTTGAGAACTGAATCCCGTACAAGGAGAGACGTTTGGTTAGCTATGTACTGCAGTTCAGTAGTTTGGGGTTACTTAGTCCCCATAGTTTGGCAACAGGAGTCCGCTTGCAGCCCTCACTGTTTCGTCTGTTCTCTGGATGTTCATTGGAGGTGAATTCACCCCCCCTTCTCAGTGTATTTACTTCGTTAAGGAACAGCAGTCCCCGCAGTCATCCATTGTAGAGCCTGTTCAAGTCCTCGCCTGTTTCACCTGTTCAATCACTTTACCCCACCCCCACCCCGCATTGTGATTTTACCCCACCCCGCATTGTGATTTTCATGGCTGGGCAAGTGATTTCCCCCCCCCTACGTACACACACCTTTCCTCATCCTCCTCCAGTAACACTGGACGTATTCTCATTAATAAATCACCGGCATTTCTTTCCTTTTTATATCAGTTTGATCTTGTTTGATTTCTTTGTTGCATCACCAAAGCTTTAGGGTTTTTTAAATCATTTACAATCACCAATAGTTTGGAGTTGTTTGGATGGTAATGTGAAATTTGGAAAATGCATTTTTTTTTTCTGCATAGCTCCGGCAAATGTCTGCGTGCATTTATGGCCAATTTGCACTGTGAACAATTTTGCGTGCTATACAGTCTAAGATTGGTTTGTTACCATTTCCAATAAGGTAGTTTATTGAAACTTGAGGAGACACGAAAGATCAGAAACAAATTAAAGACCAAGCTCCCGAAGTTGTCCACAGTACAGCATGGCAGTTAGCCATTTGCGCACAATGAAACATCATACTCTCGTTCAAATACCATATCACTGTATGTGGCTCAGGCCAATCTGTCAAAAGACACTTTTGCCGAAACATGTTGGACTCTATAAACAGAAAAGAAGGGTTGGACCATGCAAGAACCTTTCCCTCTTCTGCTGCTTCTGCATAATTGAAGTGAAAGGTTCACCTTCCCCTTGTCCTGCACTCAACTAGGTTCCTTCTCTTTCCTGATCATTTGCATCCAATCCAGAAATGGCCAATAGTCTGCCTTTGGGTCAGGTGGATCTTGAACTCGTTCTTCTTCTGTGAATATGGAAACAGGCATTCTGGCTCCCATAGCTCGTGGTCTGACAAGCCAACTTGGACTGATCCCAGGTAGCCTTCTTGTTTGTGGAACGACAAACAAAAGTGTCCCAGTGACTGCCATGACTATATACAACACTTGGCTCGTGAGGGACAGGTGTCTGTGCCCAGTACTGCAGTCAGTGCAGAACTCAGAAGAAAAGCATTGAACGAGCACATCTTGTATCAGAGACTCACAGTTTGGGAGTGGGAAAAGTAGTTATCTGATTGGCACCGAGTGTGGACAATTAAACTGCATGTATCTTGAGTTTTGTCTGGACCAGAGACATTTACAACAGAAATGCCAAGCCTGTAATAGACTCTCGATTGTTGATAAGCCAAAGGCTCCGTTCAGGCAAGACTGCCAAGCCCGCTAACAAAATATAAAACTGTCCCAGGTGCACCATGCAGCTCCATTGCAGAAGTACAAGGAGTATTGTAGAGAGACTTTAAACCTGCAGCAGTCACTCAGTATAAATACCAGACACTGATAAATCGAATCAAGCAAGAGACAGGTTCTTTATCAGGCTGTCGTACATGGGTAATTCCAGAATTAGGGGTCCAAAAGTGTGACATCTTTGTGTCCCTGTCACATCCGACCTTTGTTATTTGACATGGAAATATCACCGGAATTGATTTCAAACTATTACTTATTTGCATGAATTCATCACCCTTGGAAATTAGAAAATGTGTCCTGAACTTAGAAAATCATATGTCAGATGTGACAGGGACACGAAAAAAAATGGACCCCTCATTTCTGGAATTACCCACATACACGGTGTCTAGTATTGGAACTTGCAGCAGAAATGTGCCTTGCACCTGCGGTGTAGGGAGTGGGTGAAGCAATTTTTTTACTACCCGAATTCTTCTGCTGAAAAGCACACAATGCATACTTATTTATGTATGGTTTTAAGCATAAAACAGACTTTGTCCAGCACATGTTCAAGTACATTTAAAGTGCATTCTGTAGTAAATACCAATTATAAACATGTATTCATTCCATCAGCAGTCTGTCATTACCAAGAAGTAAATTTTCTTGTGCATGTTGTAAGGTCTATGACAAGAAGGCAGACAGAATGGAAAGATTAACGTTATTGTGGCTTGGGCAAATCTGTCAGCATGTTAGACTCGGACACATGTTTGACTCGGACAGATTAGGAAGGAAAAGGAGAGTTTTAGTGAGTGAAAAATTGACCTTCTTTCACAACACAGCCGTGTGTTAGTCGGGTAGAAACTTCATTATACCGAAGGGATGGAACAGAAAAGATGACGGGGGTAATTAGAGGGACATCGGTTTCCAAAGTTTCAGGTACGGGTACTTTCAATGCACCTGAACAAGTCGCTGTACAGTTTTGCTATGGATGAAAATTGACTCCTCTCTTTCTGGTGCTTTTCCTTGAGTACGCACATGTATGCATTCATGTAAAGGCCTGTATACAGAAAAGGAGCTGATCGCTCCTCGTGTACGTGTAGCTTACGTATGGAAATCAGTAAATATCATAATATCAGAAGTGATTTTGGCCTTTTTAAGGCTTGAATATTACTGCCCCTCTGTGTACCTGGGCATGTTTGCATTGGTGGAAAATACCATGTTCATGTAAATCAGTTTATGAATACGTTGTATTCATTGGTTGTTCCCCCATCAGGTAACATGGCTTGCCTCGGTGCTTTTGCACGAAACCTGTCTGTGGTGATATGGTGAAACTTCGGACCTCTTCAAGTGATCTTTTTATGTAATTAGTGGTGTTTTGCTTCTTGCAAAGTATGCATGTACAGTATACGTGCACTTCTTACATTTACATGTATGAGGTAATTTTTTCTACTTGAAATAAATTACCCCAGTCATTTTGCTTTGAATCAGGTGGAATCAGTGATTCAGAGTTTAAGTCTTGTTTCCTAGGAAATCAATCACATGGCTTTTATGGGAAAAGGTTTTTGAACAAAAAGGAATTGGACGTGATTACGCATATAATGCCTAACGTGGCAGCTTCTCTAAGCATTTATACAAAATTCAGTTCAGTTCCACTGTGAGAATGCTCAGACTAAAAAAAAAAGTGTCAATGGGGACGGCAAAAATATCTTATCATTTGATGGTTGAATAATACGGCTCTCATACGTTCCTCCAGAGTTTCTTGACCTTGCGGCCGTAGTAAGGGACACAAGAGCAGATGATAAAAGGGGTAAAGTACATGTAAGTTAGATGTCATTCTCGGCGAATGACCATGACTATCTGTCTGAAATTACTCCAGTTCAAATTGGGACAGTTCAACTTCATCAAAGGGTCCAGCGTTGATCAATGCTGTTGATGGAAAGGTTTTTAATTTATATTGTTAACTTGTATTATTAATTAAAATGGTTAAATTGAGATTTGATTTTTTATTGAGGCTGGTTTAACTTGTGTGTCTAAGGTTCTTAAAGTTTCTTATTGGTTTAGGTCATTTTTAAATTGTTGATTCTTAATTTAAATTTCACTTTGTTATCGTTTTAATGATATCATTGTCTGTAAATTGCCTCAAGCGTCAATTAGGTGGATTTGGCGCTATACAAAAATGTTTTGTCCAATTATGTATTTATCATTCCAAGTTGCTCTCACTGTCCGACCTCTTTCAATTTACAGTTAAGTGCGAGCAAGCACAGGGCAAGTAGGAGTGTTCCCCCAAAATAATGGAACAGTCATTTAATTGCAGAGCGGGAGCATGGTCGTCATCAAAAGAGGCTTCTATTGGATGCTCCCGACGACTTTTGTTTTCAGTTGCCTGATATGAAGGAGGACTTCAACTTGCGCTTTTGACGTCAGTTGCAATCTGTATTCTGTTTTTACAAAATATATTGTTAAATATAACTAAATTTCTTAAAAAGTGAAATTACATGTATGTATTACCAATTGCTTTCTTGGGCGTAGATGCAGAAAGAATTATTGTCTTGAAACTTTTCTGGATCATTATACATGGGTCACATTATTGAGGTGACAGATTTTTCTGTCTTTGGTATGTAAGTACTGCTTCTCAAAACAGAAAGACATTGAAGGGAATCTTGCCTGATTTAGTTGTCGCATTCTTGTGCATAGATGCAGAGAGAGCCAGTAACTTGAAGGGTACCCGGGTCGTTGTACCGAGTGATATCATTGAGTTGACAGATTCTTTGTCCTTGGTCAGTGCGCTTGATGTTGAAGGAGCGACATGCAGGCTCCTTCATGCAGGCTACTGCACACCTTGGGTTGCTCTTGGTAACAAACTCTCTGATGACGTGATTGAGAAGGCAGGAGTTGAGAAGCTGTCCGTTGGTGTCTCGGGCAAAGCAGTAGTGAAGGGATTGTGTGTAAGGAGAACCACCACTAGGGTGACGGATACACAGAGCCCGATATCTGTTGCCACATACAGCGTCGCCCAAATATCCAGTGGAGTGTGAGGTTTGCATTACCACACAGTGTTGGTTGCCTTCCAAGTTGTTTGGTTGACCAGGCCCCCAGTGTAAGGATGGCTCACCCACCTCTCCACAATCCCACGTTCCTGTTTCACGGTCATCACACCCAATCCAGAAAACCTCAATATTCTCCCTTTGGGCCATCTGCTTCATGAACTCACTTTCATCAAGTGAGCGTGGAACAGCCATCCTTCCTCCCATGGCCTGACAAGCTGACACGCCATCATCCCAGTTCACTGTATCATTTTGTACATTGAAACGATAACAAGAATGCTCCCATGACTGCCATGACGGTGAGCAAGATAGAATGGCTAATGAGAGGCAGGTGCCTAGTAGTGCAGTCACCACAGAGGTTAGCATCACCGTGATCATTTTGTAGAGTCTCACATAGTGCTTTTGAAGCCACAGGTTCATTTAAGACGACAAAATCTCAAGACACCATGAGATTGTTGCTTTGGGGTGTGATCTCATTTATAGCTACTGTGCAGTGGCACAGACATTGTACATGGAAATTGAAAGTTGTTCATTTTTGTCGTTGCTAAGCCATATAATTTAATAACCATGCCATCCATAATCCCCCTTCCCCATTAGGATGAACTTTATAGAAACTGAGATTGGTTGAAGTGGGCATATTGATGAACAAAGGGAGTTACAGCAAATTGACTTCATCACATCCGATCATCCTCATCCTAGGAATACCAGTAAATTACTCAAGTGACCAAGACATTCGGGCTTATTGATTCTAATTTCCATGGTTATGGACCCTACCAGTATCATTAGCTGTGCTGTGGGAACCATCCAATTAATTTTTATGATGACATACCACTGTTCAATTCTGAAACCCATCAAAGCATCCATGGAATTGAAAAGAATGGGCCTTCTCTTGGGATGGGCCTGACTGAAATTCTGAAACCTGCTGGGCATCATAATTACAGCAACAGCAAAGAACTAATGATGACGAGCAACAGCTCAGCCATTCCTATTGGCTAGCAGCCTGTCACATAGGATGCCTATAGACCAATCCAATCACCAGAATTGGTGGAAGCCTTTATGGAAATTGTATTGTGCTGAACAAACCTGCGACTTGCCAAGCAGCACACGTGGCTCAAGTTAGAGAGTGAATATAAGACATACATGTAATTATGTGAGGCTTCGTCTGCAGTAGCTATACACACATTGGTATATGTTGGGAGTGATCTTTGTGCATACTCGGATTGTACATGTATGCAGTAGAAATGGGGGCAATGATGATATTGAATGGGTGATGTGGTCAGTATTTTCTTCTGAAGTTGTGACTTGATGTTAAGCCTATGTCAGAATCCAATTGCAAGGCTTGATCTGCTACATAATATGTGAGATGTAGTGCTTAGCAGATATTGATCTGCTAAATGAAAAACTTGTGACTCACAATATACTGGTACTTTGCACGATACATGCATTCTGCACGGGAATCATTTTTGGTGGGTGACAATTTGTCCATACTTAGCAGTTGACAATTTTAGTAAGTCCGTGAATTGGGCCCGTAGGAATTTGTAGAACATTGACTGGACGCTTGTAGAGCTTTTGCCAACAGTGCTTTACATAAAGTGTGAGGATGATGATAATGGTTCACAGCTCCATACAACACTTACTTATTTAGTGCTTCGAGCAAGATATCAAGCACTTTACAAAGAAATGCTAAAGGAACAAACAATAATGGTTAATTGTCTAAATATTGCAGCCTGTTTAACCCTAACAGTCCCAAATCCTCCAATTTCCATACGATTTTACACACACCCTTAGGGGTTAGGGTTAATAGGCACACACATCACAATTCCTGCATTTTTTTGACGTTGAGAATACTAGCTGCCCTCTTTTGGTGCAGTGGTCAGAAGTTATGAAAGATGTTTTTGGGCAGGAAGTCGCCCTGTGTAGGCGGTACAGTGTGGATAGTGATTCTTTTCTTGCTCATACTTTTGGTTGCTTCTGTAATTTAGACTTGCCAAGTTTATTGTAAACTTGTGCACCTTTAAGGAATGCTTGAGATGTGCATTCCATAGTATGGCGATCAATCAAACTCCTTCCCTTTTTAAGTGATAGGTTTTATTTCCATTTCTTTACTTTTAAATGATACAGATAATGTGAATCATGCTAAGAGAGGGTGGCATCCTATCCGTGCATATTCTGCAAGATTGTGTTTATCTTTAAAAGAAATTCCCCCTCCCAATTTACTTTGCATTTGATAGAATTGGAGATTTCAAGATTAACTCTGGCCTTTCAGAAAAGAAAACAATGAAGGAAATCTTGCCTACTTTAGTTGGCACAATCTTGGCCATAGATGCAGGAAGAATGGATGTCTTGAAACTCAGCTGGGTCATCACAGCGAGTTGCATTGTTGAGTTGACAGATTTGCTGTCCTTGGTTGTTGTGCTTGATGTTGAAGGAGCAACATGCAGGCTCCTTCATGCAGGCTAAGGCACACTGTGGTTCCTTCCTGGTGACAAACTCTCTGATGACGTGGCCAAGAAGGCAGGAGTTGAGAAGCTTTCCCTTGGTGTCTGCAGCAAAGCAGTAGTGACGGGCTGGGTGTGGATGAGAACTGCATGCAGGTTCAGTTGAACAAGAGAGGCAACTGGCTTGTCTTTGCGCACAGACACTGGTAGCGCTGAATGACGTGTTGCATGGTCGGTCATTCATACTGCCTATCCTATCGAGCCTGATTTCAACACAATCTTCATTACCACCTGCATTGTTGGGCTCTCCAGGCTTCCAGTTGAAGAATGGCTCACCTTTTCCTTGTCCTTCACACACCCATGTTCCTTCTTTCTCTGTATCACTGCATCCAATCCAGAAATGTGTGATACTCTCCCTTCTGGCCATCTGCATCATGAATTCAATTTCCTCCTGTGAATGTGGCACACCCATCATTCCCCCAATGGCCTGACAAGCCAACTTGGACTGATCCCAGTCAGCCCTCTCATCAGTGAATCGATAGCAAGAATCCCCCCATGGCTGCCATGACGGTGGGCAAGATGCAATGACTGGTGAGGAGCAGGTGTCTGTGCTCACCACTGCAGTCAGCTTAGAAATCGTCACCACGGTGGTGATTACGCTGTAGAATTTCATGTTGCGGAGTTGAAGCCACAGGTTTGTTGACTTACGTATCTTATACTGGTGTAGTCGCGTACATTGCAGGACCATGGTAGCGTACTTGCACCGTATGTGAAAACACAGAGGTATTTTATTTGTGTAGTAATGCATACAGATAAGCCACGAGCCCCTCCTCCGTAATTACTCCACCTATAGTAATGACGAACTGCATTGACATTGGAAAAGATGAAAATCAATATATATGGTGCTGTAAGCAAAAGCCAATTGGAGATGACAGACAAAAGGGGCATAATGGTTGAGGTAGAGGTGTTGAAAAACTAAGCCTTTTGATTCTGGAGCAGTGGCGTGGATTGTACTTAAGTAAGTTGCCACTGGGAGATGTGGCTTTGATAGAGATAAACAAGTTGTCAGGGGAATCCCTGTAGAAGGTCAGGAACATTGAAAATTTTATTGCATTGGACATTAATTCCTGCATATTTCAGCCAAATTGTATGGGTGGACATTACCAAGTAAAAGTTGTGTTGATGGCAAATACTAGAGCACTAGTTATAGTCACATTACAGCTTCTCAATTCCAGGGTCTATTCAACTACTCACACAGCTGAATAGGCTCATTAATGGAATGGGCCATTTCAGGAAAAAGGTATGACTGAAATTCCAATTCTATTCTTTAAGCCTATCTGTGAAATAGTACATCGTGATAATTGGGGAATGTTAATAAAGATTTCATATTTCCTACTGGCCATGTAAGACTCAACCATTCTTATTCATTGGCTTTCAGACACAACGACATTTGCTGTAATTGGTTATCAGACTTGGACGCCATAACTGCTGCAGTATCGTGCTTGTCTGAAGGCTGTAGACAAGCATAAACTGAAGCGGTGGCTCTTCCATCAAAAAACGGGGAGGGAGGAGGGCTAACTTGCCGAGTTGGACGTGCACCTCCAGTTTGAGAATGCATGCATGAGAAGAGCCTATGAGAGTGGTGCCAGGGCTGTGCCGAACACTTGGACATGGAAATCAGTGAAATAAATCAGGGCGAAATTTACTGATATGGTTACAAATTACACTCTTAAGTGATAAACATTTAATAGGATTCAACTGTAGAAAGTGTGGCTTCCAGCTTGTATACTTTTTCCATGCACATGTACATGTATCTACATGTATATGTATCTACATGTACATGTATGTACATTTGTTTTCGAAGTAGAAATGAAGTTAGCTCACTAATTTGCTTTGAATATGATAGGATATGATAGATCTGGCTTCCCAGGACAGAAAAGCAGGAAAGAAAATCTTGCCTGTGTTAGATGACACATTCTTCAGCATAAATGCAGAGAGTGCCAACATCTTGAAACTTTGGCTGGTCATCGCTGTGAGTTGCATTGTTGAGTTGACAAATTTTCTGTCCGTGATCGTTGTGCTTGATGTTGAAGGAGCGACAGGCGGGCTCCTTCATGCAGGCTAAGGCACACCAGGGGTCGCTCTTGCTAACAAGCTCCTTGATGACATGATCAAGAAGGCAGGAGTTGAGAGGTTGTTCATGGATGTCTGATGTCAAGCAGTAGTGATGGGATTGAGTGTAGTAAGAACAATTCGTACTTGTACCAGTATAATGACTGGTACAGAGAGCTGCTGCTCTGCTGTTACACGTTACATCATGCAAACTGCCATTCTCTGCCAGTGAGGACTTTAATCCAAGACAGAGTTCATTTGTTGGGTTGTCTGGTTGACCAGGCCCCCAGTTGAAGAATGGTTTTGCCTCCATTCGACCTTCGCACGCCCAGGTTCCTTCTCTCGCAAGATCGTTCCATCCAATCCAGAAATAGCCCATATTCTCCCTTTGGGCCATCTGGGTCATAAACTTATTTTCCTCCCATGAATATGGAACAGCCATCTTGCCTCCCATGGTTTGACAAGCCAACTTGGACTGATCCCAGTCAGCTGACTCATTGGTGAACCGATAGCAAGAGTGTCCCCATAACTGCCACGACGGTGGGCAATATTTAACAGCTGATGATGGGCAGGTGTCTGTGCCCACTACTGCCGTCAACACAGAGCTCAGAAGAAGAACTTTGAACAAGCACATCTTGTTTCAGTCACTCACAGTTGGAGTGGGAGAAGAAAATACCTGAATGACAGTGATTGTGGACTAACTGCCTGTATCTTGAGTTAGGTCTGACCTGACCAGAGGCACTCAAAATACCACAGGTTTGCCAAGACATAGCCTGTATCAGTGTAATAGATGCTTACAGATGAGCTACAGGCTCTGTTGAACATTGGAAACCGTCTTTGGTGCTGCTTAATATAGTACAAGATCAAGGAGTATTTTACAGAAAGTCACTGGTCCGCTCAGTCAGTGTGATACAGATGTCAGACTCTGATAACTTGATGCAAAGATGAGTTTCTTTCTCTCCACATACATGTGCACAGACAGAGTGTTGAGTGTCCGACCTCTCAGCAGAAATGAGCCTGGCGCCCGCAGTGTAGGGAGTGGTCGGAGCAGTGTTTTTCTTTACAGCCCCCCCCCTTGACACTACTGTGTACCGTAATTCATTTATTGAAAAGCACTTAATACGTAGTTAATAATGTATGTATCGTTTTACACGGATAATGGGCTCTGTCCGGCATAGTTCTGGTAGAATTGAGTGTGCACTTTACAGCCAGTGTAAATCCAGGGATCAGCTGGGTGTTAAAGGTTATGCATTTTGTTAGCAGCCTTGTACCTCCAACAAAGATTTTACATTTGTATCTTGTGTGCATTGTAAAGTCCGAGAATGAGAATGGCGGTGTCACTGTTGTACATGTACAGTGGCATCACTGTTGTCACTCTGTTGTGGTGAATGCAGTTGAAACGCATTGTGTTAACCGTAACCTCATTTAGTCATGACTAAAAGTTGCAGCCATTTGCAGGTATGAGCAGGGATGGAGTTAAATCTGTCATTGACAAGTATAGAAGGTTACAAAAAGATTATGAACAGATGAATAGTCAGTGTAGTTGGCTCGGCCAAATCTGTCAAAATATCTATATAGCATTGCAAAAACACACGTGTTGGAATCTTGACGAATTATAAAGAAAGGAAGATTTCAGCTATTTGTGCATAGTCTGCATTAATGTTAAGAGTGTACAGTCACATTGATCTGCTTGTGAAGCATCAATACGCTGAAGGGTTTGCACCTTTAAAGACTGACTGAAGTTGACGAGAAGCATAAGGTATTACCGCTTCAGCTATTTCTTCAGATGTATCCTTGAAGGTGTTGTCTCTTCAGTATATCTGCATTAACCCTAACAGTCCTCAGTCCTCCAACAGGTGAAGAATTGAGAACTGTTAAGGTTAATTTCAAGCACAAAAGTAGGTCTGTGTCAAATCAAATAATTGAACATTCAAATATCTTGGCATGTGTGGTCGAACAAGTCTCCAGATAAGCAGTTTGATTGAAACAACAAAGAAAACATCCAGTCAATACAGTAACTTCTCACTTTCATCACTTTTGTCAACACGAGCAATGATTTTATTTTACGTGTATCATTCAGGAAAGTTTAGGCACGTGATAGAGAAATATCATTTGATTTCATTGTTTTCCTCATTTTGTTGTCCTTTGGCTAGAACATGCCTTTACTGCTTTGGGAAGCTATCCATTCAAGTTTGTAGCAAAGGAGTTGTGAAGGGTCTTGAGCGTAGGAAATACCGGCACTGCATGGGTTATGGACACACACAGCTTGTCTGCTCTTGTCACATCTATTGCCGTGCAGGTTTCCTTGCTCCGTGTAAGTAGAATTTGCAACAATACAGGGTTGTTTCCGTCAGGTGTTCAGTTGATTTGGTGTCTGGTGTCCAAACCACTCAGCCTCCCCTCTTGTCCTTCACACACCCTGGGTCCTTGCGGTTTTGTGGTCATTACATTCAGTTTTAATAGAACACTTGTAGTACTCTTCCTCTGGGCCACCTGCATGGTGAACTCGCTTTTTTTGGCATGATGATGGAATTTGCCTCACGCTGCCTGACAAGCCAACTACTTGTAGCTGGCTCGTAGCATGAGTGCCCCCACAACTTCCATGACAGGCAAGATTGGACTGATGAGGTGTAGAGGCCTGTTCCCACTTTTATAGGGACCACAGAACTCGGCTTGAGAACGGTTACGACGATTGCTTCATTGAGTGTGATAGAAATATCAGACGCTGATAACTCGATGGAAGGAAGAGATGTGCTTCTTGTGGTCCATGTGAAGTGTTTGCTGTCAGAATTCCTTCTGGAGATGACCTCTTCAACCAGTGCTGGTAAATGCTCAAGTATTTTCATTGTTATTATCACAGCTTCACAGCCAATGTTGCTGCAATGAAAAGTACAGGCAGAATTCAAGCACCCACCTCAACCATTTGTGACAAAGCCTTAATGGACTGGATCCACCCTTCACATTTGTTGGGTACATGCATCAGTGAGCTCTACTGTCAATTAAAACCAAGGATTTGTGTCAGCAGAAGTCTCAGCAAGACTGATGGTGGATAATTTATTTATAGAGGATGGATGTACAGTCTCAAATGAGATGCAGCAGTTTTTAGCATGAGATTGTCAAGGATCCCTTGTACCATGAATATGAAGGAACATTTACAGTTAAAGTGTAGCAGCAGTGAGTTTTTCTTAGACCCATTTTTTCTGCATTTTTTTTGGGCGCTCATTGAATGCATGAAAGTTTATGTGGCATCCCATTTTGGCTAAATGCATTGAAAAGTGCAATTTTTAAAACATTAAACATTGGTCTTGCTTGCCTGGACGACTGAGGGCGCTGTTGCTGTGATGTCATCTAGGGAAGACATGTTTCAGGGCATAGGTTTTTCTGTTCGAATTGAACCCAAAATGAACTCATGAAAACATTTCTGTGAAAGGGTTGTTTGCTGCCATTTACACAAACAGCAAGCAAGAAAACAATCAACCAAGAAAAAAAACTGCGGCCAGCAGAATCTTTTAAAATTCAGCAAGTTTTTGTGTACAAACCGATGCAACATGGAGATTCTCTACCTGGGATGACATCACAGTTTTGCTCATGAACGTGAACATTTCACTAGCATAAAAATCAAAGGCAGGATAATACCCTTTAAAATAATGAAACAAAAATTGACAAGTTGATTGACTTTAGATGTAAAGGTGAATTTTGGAGGTTTGTATTTTCAAAGTTGCATTGCAGATACCATTTTGAGACTGGAATTAATATTCATTTGAATTTCAAAATGGAAAATGAGACGTGCCTCCCTTGAGGGCAAAGGGTGCAATTGTGAGTCACAGTATTTTTGAAATTTGTTATATAGTTTTCAAAATATTGAAAAAAAAATTGTTGATTCTTGACACATGCTCAAGTGCTCATGCTCCTGTGCAGTACTTTACTGACACGTCGTAGCCCTTGTTTATCAAACAACATTTTAAACTGCTTGTTTTTAATAAAACTTTTACACTGCACATGTAGAACATAATGTGATGTGACGAGTGTAAGATATGAAATGATATGAGATGTTCTTTCTTTGTGTACGTGTACATGTGATTTCATCGTCAGTCATCCCCAAAACTCAACGTTTTCCAGCTTGAAAGTAAAAGTTCAGGGAGGATTGTTGAAGGAGCCGAAGAGGCAGTATGGTGAGACACAAAGGTGTGGGATTTACAACCCATGATGCATGAGTTTGTCTCTGTCCACGCATGGATGTATGATACAGTCATTGTCACTGCCACAGCGCACAGCAAAGCCAAGCCGCACCCTGGCAGTCAACAAGCAAGTTCTGGTAGTCACTCAGTCACATTTTCGTCTTGAAAGCCCATGGCAATTACCAATAATAAAGCCGACGGTCGATAAAGTACTTAGACTACTGATGAGCTCAGCAGTATGTGTAGAGCGAAAATCGGCTTGGTAAACAACAGTTACGACACATTTTGCTATGGAAGGATGCCATGTTTGTTCATGTTTGATACCTATAGGTGACATGACTTGGCTGGCACAATCTGTCAGTCAGTCGGTACATCTGTGTATGTGTATGCATAATGCAGACAGATGATTCTTGAAGTCTTAGCTTGCGTTCTACTGAAATGTCATTGTCATCCGAAAGAGAAGCTTTACATTTTACTTGCAGTTCTTTTACATGAGCAAAGGCCTTTCATGGCCCTTACTTATTATGTTCCTCTGTTTGATCCTCCTCTGAGACAAAGTTGATTGACAAGTTTACATACACATGTACAACATAAAATTCCATATGCCAACTTGTCTGTTGGCAGTTTGTCAGAAAGTTCCCCGAGTGATACACTGTACTGCTAGCCGGTCAGCACAGACAATGGACACATCAACGCCCCTTGTGAAATCATTGTATGTGGCTGGGCTGAATCTTGCAAAACATTTGAGAAGCAGATGTTGGAAGGGGACAGACTGCAAAAAGACCGGGAAGAATTGAAGCATTGAGTAAGATTTGTGTTGTAGCACGGTTTGCATTAATGTTCATTGTCAATAAGATTGTTCTCAGTTTCCCAAGTCCTTTCTGTGTTCAGGTGTTGAGCTTTTATTGTTCATTTGTCCACCTGAACGCGTTTGTTAGAGGTCTTTCACAACAGTGGTCTGTAGGTTTGTATGTATTTACAGTTTTAGGAAATTTATGTAAATTGAAAAAAAAAAATTCCTACCTATATTTATTGAGTCAAATTTGTGTCACATTGAATTTGATGCAATCAATGCTTTATACGCTCTTTGTTTGCTGTCAAATTCAATATGTTCAATATGATCGTTTGGTTTCGGTGTATCTAGTGTTTTTAATTACTGTTTAATAATTAGTGTTTAAAAGTACTGTTTTAAATTTAAATAATTGAATTATTTTTAATGTACAGTGCATTTGAACATATTTTTATGAAATTTGCGCTTTATAAATGAATAAATTATTATGTATTAGTTTTACGTGATTGGAGGGGTTCAAATAGTAAACTACATGGCTTGTTGGGATGGACGGGCACCAATGAAAAATTATCTTACCTGTTTGATCTTGATTAGTCAACGCACTCGTGGGCGTAGATGGAGAAGGAACCAATATCCCGAAACTCTGCCTGGTCATCCCAGCGTGTTGCATTGTTGAGCTGGCAGATTTTTTGTCCTCGGTGATTGCGCTTGATGTTGAAGGAGCGACACGCAGGCTCCACGATGCAGGCTGAGGTGCAGCTGGGGTTGCTCTTGGTAACAAACTCTCTGATGACGTGATTGAGAAGGCAGGAGTTGAGAAGGTGTCCGTTGGTGTCTGTGGCAAAGCAGTAGTGACGGACTTGGGTGTAAAGAGGACTGCAAGGGTACTGAAGGGTACATATGGCTCGACTCTTCCTGTCACATGCAAGGTCCTTGAGGTTTCCTTCTCCTCTGTATGTTGTATTTGAATTAGCGCAGTGTTGATTCCCATGGAAGTTGCTTGGTTGGTTTGGCATCCATTTGAAGAATGGCTCACCTGCCCCTTGTCCTTCACACACCCAGGTTCCTTCTCTTTTAATGTCAGTGCATCCAATCCAGAACTTGGTGATTTTCTCTTTTTGGGCCATCTTTATCATGAACTCGTTCTCTTCCATTGAATATGGAACACCCATCTTGCCTCCCATGGTCTGGCAAGCCGACTGGGACGTATTCCAGTCAGCAGGCTCATCCGTGAACCGATAGCAAGAGCGTCCCCATAACTGCCATGGCGGTGGGCAATATATAACGGCTGATGGACAAGTGCCCACTAATGCAGGGACTGTGGAACTCAGAAGCAGAAGAACTTGGAACAAGCACATCTTGTGTCAGTCACCGACAATTTGAGTGGGAAAAGTAGAAATTTGATTGGCGCTGAGCGTGCATGACTCGTCACCGCCTAAGGCTCTCTTGAATTCCGACTAGACCAGAGACATTCACAGAAGTAGATGTACCAAATCTGTTACAAGTAATACGGCAGGTGCTAACTTGCAGATGATCCACAGGCAGTGTTGAGCAACGAATGATGCTCAGACTACCAAGCCTGCTGGAATCATGTCCAACCGTCAGGATGCAACAAGATACCCAGCAGCGAGACTGTTAGAGCGCAAGGAGTGCGACGGAGGTAGTTCAAGGCTGCATCAGTCATTCAGTGTATGCACTGTAGACACTGATAACTTGATGCAAGGAACAAATGAGGCTGTCTCTGTCAACATACAGAATGTTTCGCATCACAACTCTCGGTAGAAATGAGCCTGCACCTGCTGTGTGGGGAGTTTATCAAACCATTTTTGGGGGGTTGCACAGCCCCATATATTGTTACTATGACATGTGTAATGAAAAGCACTCAGTACATGTATATATATCCAAATGTAATCCATAATGTGTGGTTTTATGCGGATAATGCATTTTGTCCGTCAAGGCCCCAGTACATTGGCATGTTAATGGACATTTTGCAGCCAACACAAATTATTTATTCATTTCATTAGTTGATGTACGTACCAAACTTAATTCCATAAAAAGCACACAATCAATACTTAATGTAAACATACAGGTGCGTGTACACTGACATTGATGGCTTTTACACAGGGAGTGTGTTTTCTGCTCCAGTACATTTGAATGTACAGTTCCCAGGCAATCCCAATCCAAAGATTAGTCAACTTTCAAAGTTTATCTTCATTTCACAAGCGCCCTTACCTGTCAAAGAAAGAATTTATCTTGTGCATGGTTAGGTCAAAAAAGGAGTTTTTCAAGCATTTCCAAGAAGGGATCTCATTGAATTGAATTTGTTTTTGACAAATGAACATCAGAAACAAATTAAAGATTCAGCTGTCGAAGCCCTCCACAATTCAACACCAACACAAAATGGCACAGTCCCGTCCAAAAGCACTGCATGCAGCTGGGCCTCATTTAGTAATACAAATCTTATGGAGTAACCCTTCTTTTGCTGTAACCATCACATATCATAATGTCACATGACTGATTGGACTACTGTGTCAAGAACGCATCTTTGCTGAGGAGGGTTTTTAAACAATGGCACAGCACATGTTGGATTCTGACAGATGATAAAGGAAAAGAAGGGTTTAGGAATGTGACAAGTTTTCCTTGCACAGTCTGTAAGATATTTACCCTATGAATTGTACAGTAGCTGTGTTAATAGTCTGGTGGAAACTCCTCTATCCACCCTGAGCTGAAGTGCACCCCCAATCGGCCAAAGAAAGACAGGTGGTTACAAGCGGGTTCTTGCACGCATTCTGCGTGTGGGCAATGACCACACAGGCCGGAATAAATTAGTTACGCATGCCCAGCGTGCTCTGTGTGAAACGTGCATATACTTGCGCGCCTCATGGCGCGCCCATGCGTTGAGTACCCCAAAAAATGCCCTCTTTTTTTTCCACTTGGAGCGGACACCCAAGAGATAGCACCTTGTGAAAGGCTGACTGAAGATGAAGGGAGACAAACGTTTTCAAAGCGACCTGCACATCTTCTTCCTCCGATATAACTGAACAAGAAGTCGCACAGTGTAAACGTTAATGCCCATCTTCAACTTTTTTAAGGTGCCTTCATTCCCTTCCTTGCACCTGTTTTCTGTCAACCAAGCCTCTTGAAGAGGTCGAATCAAATTTATGCATTGTTATGCATGGATTTGTGTCCGCTGTTGAGTTGGCCAGTCCAGGGGTCCACTTGAACATTTTTGTGAGAACTCTTTCCTAACACCTGTGAGGCTATTTACAGTTTTTATGGAATCTGTATACAATTCTTTCTAAACAGAAAAACCTCTCCCTAATGTTGACTCAGAATTGTGTAATGTTGAATTTTGAAGCAATCAGTGCTGTATAAACTATGAGGCTTTAACCTAGGAATGATTAGAGTTTGTGTTTGGGTGGATCATTATGAGCTTGGATGCGATAAGTTTTTGGAGTCAAGTAGGTGTGGTGGTTCTTTCCTCGCCTTCCATCTCTGCAGTGCGGGTTTGAATCCACATGTGGATTGGGTTTTCAGTCCTTACCTGATTTCATGGGTTTTACCCAGAATATTCCTCTACAACTGTTACTGCTTCTCATTGTCTCCTCTCTACAGATTTCTTCGGGCTTGCGAGCAACAGTATCCAGGGCATTTTTGAGGAATTCTTGGCATCATTACCAGAAATAAACTTTAATAATTTTAATGATAAAAGAGAGAGTTATCAGCAAAGCACTTGTAAAAATTTAAGCCAAGTGTTTGCAGTCGTTTCAAGACAACAAATTTTTGGATGTTTTCTGTCGTCAGGAATAAATTACAGAAATAATTTCAGTTTAGTCATTTTTCTGAAAATCTTGGAACCTGTTTTCAGTAGGAGGGAATTAGAACCTCTCTTAACTTTTCTGATTGAAATTCAGGAAGCGGTTCCCCCTGTCTCTCTTGGAATTTGATGCAGTCTGTGGACAGTGTGTTATAAACAGGAAGCGTTGGAGAAAACTGCCTTGCTTTAGCCTAGAAATAATTGGGTTAGCAATACAGGCGTTTCACAATAGTGCGCCACCAAGAGTCTGCAATGCGGTGGCAATCACAATGCGCGAAATCTGTGGACCCAGTGTGCATTTGGAAAGGGTCGACAAGGTTCACGCGTTGTGATTGACCAATGTGTTGCAGACTCTTGGGGGCGCACTATTGTGAATCGCCCGTATTGGACAGAACGTTTTCAGAGAGGAATTAAAAAGTAGTGAAGGAAGTCTTGCCTGGTTGCCGTGACTAGGCGATGCACTCTTGGGCGTGGATGCAGAGAGAATCGACTTCTTGAAAATTATCCATGTTGCCACAGGATGTTGCATCATTAAGTTGACACATTTTAAGTCCCAGTTTGTTTTGCTTGATGTTGAAGGAGCGACACATTGGCTCCTTCATGCACAAGAAGGCGCATCCAAGGTATGGGTACTTACTCTTGGTAACAAACTCTCTGATGACGTGATCAAGAAGGCAGGAGTTGGGAAGCTCTCCTCTGGTGCCTGTTGCAAAGCAGTAGTGACCACTTCTTGGAGAACAATTACACAGAGTTTGTAGTCTCTTGTCACATTCACCGTCCCACACCATCCCACCTTCGGATTTTATTATAGCACAGTGTTGGTTTTTTCGCCAGTTGTTTGGTTGACCAGGTATCCAGTTGAAAAATGGCTCACTGTCACCTTGTCCTTCACATGCCCAGGTTCCTTCTCTTTCTCGATCATTGCATCCAATCCAGAAGTCCTTAATATTCTCCCTTTGAGCTATCCTTATCATAAACTCATTTTCCTCGAGTGAATATGGAACAGCCATCTTGCCTCCCATGGCCTGACAAGCCAACTTGGACTGATCCCAGTCAGCAGACTCATCAGTGGGGCGATAGCATGAGTGCCTCCAAGAATGCCATGACAGTGGGCAAGAAGCAGTAGCTGAGGAGGGACAGGTGTCTTTGCCCACCACCCCAGTCACCACAGAGCTCAGAAGAACTATGAGCAAGCACATCTTGTGCCAGTCACTGGTAGTTACTGATTGGGAAATGTATTTATATGAGTAGTGCCGAGTGTGGACTGATTATATGGCCGTGTCCGAAACGAGCTTCCAGAGCTAAGGCTAGGTCTATTGTCTATGCGTCTCCACGCTTTTCCAATGGAGCGAAGACTTAGACCTAGCTCTAGTCAACAGATTCAGATGCAGCCTGAGTATGTGCATGGACTTCTGACTGGACCAGAGACATTCACAGAAGTGCCCAGCCTGTATCCACAAAATAGATGCTCGCTTGCAGATGAGGACAAGGCTGACACTCAGACCACCAAGCCTGCTGAAATAATAATCTTAAACTGTTTTTGGTGCAGCTCAATGGTAGAAGGCCAAGGAATATTGTTGCGGACTCCTTTGCTGCAACAGTCGCTCAGTGTGAATGCCAGACACTGATAACTTATTGTAAGGAAGGAGATTCGACTCTCTCTCTCCATGCACTGTCTAGCATCAGAAACTCTCAGCCAAAATGAGCCTTGCATTCATAGAGTGGGGAGTTAATTAAGCAGTTTTCCCCGTATATAAAAAGTACAGTCCCACTGCCGATGACACTACCATAATTCATTGCTCAAAAACACAATGCATATTGAAAGCAATATATAGGAAATGGACAGTTTGCTTGCATCAATCAAAATCCACGGATTATTCAGGTGTGACGGTTTGTATTCATCTCATCAGCAGTGTTAAACGGCCAGGGAAGTATTTATTTAGTGCGTGTTCAGGGCCCAAATTTCATGGCGCTGCTTACAGCAGAATTCCGCGCTTATAATCTGCACTAACCGCGCAAGCAGAACAATTCTTTAAGCACAGAATCCTTAGTTACGGGATGTATATGCACAAGCCAAAATTCCTCGCTAACCCGTGAATTACGCTTGCCGTAAGCACAGAATTTTTCACTTGCAGTAAGCAGCAGGGTCTCAGAGTGAGTTGCAATGCCAGAAAGGGATTTCATAGCAAACAATGAAAGATCAGAGAAAAACTAAATACCAAATAGGAGCCCTGGAGAAGTTACTTTTATTTTATGTACATTCAGTGCAGTAGTTTGCATATGTCCCGGACAAAAGATTTGCAACATTTCTTGTGAGCGTGCCGCTTGAAGTCTTGCAGACATTGAAAAGAAAGTAGTAACATTCATGTTTATTTTATCACAATAATTTCCCCTTATCTTTTAAGACTGTTCAGGACTGAAGCTGAGTACACACCTTTTTATCTTCATCTTTTCATACTTTAATCAGAGTTTTGCATGCAGCATTTTTATGTTTCTGATATTTTGCAGGTTTTTGCAGGGATTTTTATTGTCCAGTTGAGCTCACTTGTCTTCTTCCGTCGGAGCACTGTTTTTTACAATTTTGATTTTCTTTGTTTTAAAGCCAAAGTAGAGTTTCATATGTACATTACATGTATTTACCATTTCTTTATAACAACGTGCGGAAAAATTCTCCCCCCCGTTGTATAAAATTGCATTTCTGATTGGTTTGAAATTTGGTCCTCGTTAGTGTTCTGTGTTAGATCAAATGGTTCAAGAGAGGAAATCCAGTTGCTCTAACCTAAATATAATGGAGTCAGTGTTTGGATTATTGTGGTTGAAAATAGAAATGATGGGGGAAGTCTTGCGTGTTTGTTCTTGGCTGGTTGATACATTCATGAGCGTACGTGCTGAAAGAACTGACATCTTGAAATTTGTCCCAGTTGTCATGGCAAGTCTCATCTAGTTATCTGATTTTCTGTCCTTGTTCAGTGTGTTTAATGTTGATGAAGTGACATGCAGGCTGATGAGGTGCAGCTGAGGTTACTTTTGGTAACAAACTCTCTGATGACATGATTGACGAGGCGAGAGTTGACAAGCCGTCCGTTGGTGTCTGTGGCGAAGCAGTAGTGATGGGATTATGCACTTAAACTGACGGATGCACAAAGTTTGTTGTTTCCTACCACAGACTCCCATTCTGCTGTAAGGAGGACCTCACGGAAGCACAGCACTGTTTCTTTTGCCACACCCACCCAGATCCCTTCGCCTTCACTGCGTCCAACCCAGAAACGGGTGATATTCTCCCTTTGGGCCATCATCATTATGAACTCATTCTCCTTCTGTGACTATGGAACAGTATCTTGCCTCCCATGCTCTGAGAAGCCATGGAGGGAGCCTTGTCCTTCCTCCACGGACAAGCCAACTTGGACTCATTCCAGTCTGCTGGCTCGCCAGTGAAGTGATAGCAAGAGTGTCCCCATCAATGCCATGAAAATGGGCAAGATACAATGACTGGTGAAGGGCACATGTCTGCGCCTACTATTATAGGACCCAAGAAGCTCATCGGCCTGAAAACAGCTGTGACTGGGTAGAATCTCATCTTGTGTCAAGCAACGGGTTGGCTGAGAGTAGCAATGCTAAGCTTGTGAATATTTTTGTTTATGTTGAGTACAACCGTTTTTTTTAGTCCTCAGAGTAATTTCATGTGAAAACACAGCCATGCTTAGTTATTACTTACTTTACCCTTGCAGCTGAACCACATTACTGGGCCTTTTTGTTCCACAAACTTCCCAAAGATGCAAACTGCTCAACAATTACCAGCAGCTGAAAATTAATCATTATAGTTCATTACATGTAGGAAACGAATCCATGGGCAAAAGGAACCGAGTGCTTGACGTGTGTGGGTATTTAATGAAAAACCAAACTATCCATATTCCGGAACCAGGCTACATTTCTTGTCGTCCTCATTATGGAATCAAGTAAAACACTTGAGGCATTAAGTCTTGTTTATTACTGCTGGTTTGCATCTGTGGCCATTACCAGTTCAATTAGTCGTGTTGATGCAAAATATATATCCAATCAATTTTAATGACAGTGCGACAGCCAGTCAGCAGCTGGGCATCAGCAAAGTTTACACAGCACCAGCGGCATTGAAAAAAAATCCCATAGCTCAACCATGCCTCATAGTGGCTGGCTGCTGGTCACATGGGATGCTGGGAGACAGACCGGCACTGGCAAGAATTGCAGATCATTTACAAAGGAAGTGGCAGAGTGCTTGCGCACAGGCAAATAAATGACATGTATACAGTGGGTCCCCCCCCATGGGGTGGGGTATGTGTGGTGACAAATCAAAACTCATTCCCTCTTCAGGGAAGTTTTTCGTGCAACTTCAGCAGAAAAGATGGAATCAACCAGAAATTAGGCCATTTTGAGTACTTCATTTACGATTGTGCATTGTCACCAGTGTTGTAGTCGAGTACTTTTTTCCCGAGTACAGAATACTGCCGAGTACTTGGATTTCCAAGTACATGAAAGTCTGAGTACTTTGGCAGCTCGGCACAAGTACTGGTTTTCAGGTACAAGTACTTGTACATAGGAGTACTTCTAGTTTGTCTAACAAACAAGCTGTGCCGTGGCGTTTAATTTCATTTTGTACTCTCTGTCTTTGAGACCAAACTTTACTAATGTCAATACAGATGACGTGATTGTATAATAGCTACATTGTATGTACTTGTATGTCACCAGCAGTTTCAAAGATTCAGAAGCCGAAAGTCAACATTAGGGAAGGAGCAGCAGGCAACGTGGGCTTACACATGGCAATGTACATTTACAGTACATGAAAATGTACACGCACGCGTACTTGGCATATACTCGCCGTCGGTTACAACACATATTCATACTGCACGCACAACGTGCATGGTGAAGTCTGCTTGCTGGGTTCTTATTCTGATGCCTGTGTTTTTCTATACGCCAGATGCGTCATCCGAATTTTCCAGGTATAGGTACCAGACTAGCAACACCCAAGATAATCAAGAGACCATCTTACACCCTAGTCTTGGGTTCAAGGTGCCTTTCGTGGTACTTCGATCTGTCAGTGCAGTGTATAATGCAATTCAATGTGACAACCCCCTCTTTTCAGGCATGCCAGCCACTTCCCATGATAGTGGTTTGTGTTGTGGAATAAACAGGAAGCCCAATAACCCAGCATTTTGCAAATGTGCTTGGCTAGTAAGCCTACAGATGTTGTACCATTATATGTAAATGTTCCACATTCTAGTATTAGGCTCTGTTTGTCGGACTGTACCGACCATTGGTTTGCGAGGGTCGATTTTTTTTGTATCGTATTTCAATGGCCGTGGTAAGTTAAAGGATCTTTTATTCGAGTACTGATAATAGAGTACCTTGATGCTCGGGTATAGTTTGCTTCTGAGTATTTTGCAGTCCGAGTATGTTTCTTCAAGTACGAGTACTTCACAGGACTCTGAAAATGGTACTTGAGGAATAAGAGTACTACCACACTAATTGTTACAAGTAGCATTTGTGTCTCATGTTACGGATAACAGGTGAGCACAAAAGTCTTGGGCAAACTATGTGTTTTAAGTGTTTCCACTTTTATGCTACACACAAAACTTTATGTAATCATCATGTGTTATGAAATGCAAAGCAGCTAACTATGGGCACAAAAGAAGTGTTCAAATTTTGGCCTGTGTGTCACACTTTGAAACCCCTAAAAAAACAGAGACCCTTATACTGCCATTGCCTCTCCCCACCCTCCCTTATACTCCCGTTACCTCTCCCCTCCCTCCCTTATACTGCCGTTACCTCTCCCCTCCCTCCCTTATACTGCCGTTGCCTCTCCCCTCCCTCCCTTATACTGCCGTTGCCTCTCCCCACCCTCCCCTATACTGCCGTTGCCTTCCCACACCCTGCTCCAGCAGGATCTACATAGTCACACATGTAAGTCACCTGGGAGAAAGTTTAACATAAACTGAACCATGGTTACTTAGAATGCTAGGTTCGGAAGGATTATTTTGAGTTTTGAATTGGAAATAATGGAGGAAATCTTGCCTGTTTTCTTCTTGACTAGTTTCCACACTCGTGGGCATAGAGGCAGAAAGAAGCCACATCTTGAAACTGAGCTGGGTCGTCCCGGCGAGTTGCATTGTTGAGTTGACAGACTTTCTGTCCTGTGTCATTGTGCCTGATGTTGAAGGAGCGACATACGGGCTCCTGGATGCAAGCTGACGCACACTTCAGGTTGCTCCTAGTCATAAACTCTCTGATGACGTGATTGAGGAGGCAGGAGTTCTTGAGAAGCTGTCTACTGTTGTCTGTAGCAAAGCAGTAATGATGGGCTTGAGTGCAAGGAGGAAAGGTACATAAAGCTCTTTTCCTCCTGCAACATCGAATGTCATTCTGGTCTCCTGTTCCTTTGTAGGTAGTATTAGCAATAAAACATTTTATTTTTTTGTGGTTCTTGTTTGGTCGGTTTGGCATCCAGTCAAAGAATGGCTCACCTGCCCCTTGTCCTTCACACACCCAGGTTCCTTCTCCTTTAGTGTTGGTGCATCCAATCCAGAAAAGGGGGATATTTCCCCTTTGGGCCATCTTTATCATGAACTCATTTTCCTCCCGAGAATATGGAACGGCCATCTTGCCTCCCATGGTCTGGCAAGCCAACTTGGACTGATTCCAGTTAGCCTTCTCTTCAGTGAATCGATAGCAAGAATTCCCCCATGGTTGCCATGACGGTGGGCAAGCTGCAGTGGCTGATGAGGAGCAGGTGTCTGTGCCCACTACTGCAGTCACCACAGAACTCAGTATCACAGCAGCGATAACTCTGTAGATTTTTTTCATGGTTACAGTTGAAGCCAGAGGTGTATTGAGTTAGCGAAGAAGTTAGGTGGTGTGAGATTGTGGTCCTCTGAGAACAATGGTCGTCATTAATTGTCTGTGGAAACACATTCAGCCAGTCCACACAATTTGGCCTATCCTCCCAGTAACACCCCACAAAAGTAAAGGTGAACCGTACAGAAATGTGTAGGCTTAGTAACCACATATAGCATCCAGTGCTTTAACCGTATCTTAATCATACAGTTGCAAACCAGAGGGCCAGAATGATTGATGGGGTAGATGTAGTGCAAAGCCAAGCCATTCAGTACCTGGAAGGATACTGCATTTCACATTGTTTTCATTTATGGAATTCCATAAGTCACGGAAATGGCTGAGACATTAAGGCTTACAAACTGTATCTGTGGCCGTTACCAGTTCATTACATGTAGGCCAATTAGGTTTTGTCTGTGCCCATTAAACTGCCTAGTAGACAGCTCAGCCATTCCAATTGGCCAGTAGTCTGTCAAATGGGAGGCTTTCAGGCTAATTCGGCAATTAGAGTAAGGTCGTATATATGTAGGTACGTCGAATGTCTCTTCTAACTGTACATTTATGAGACTTGCTAAATTACCCATGAGCCTCAGTGTGCTGCACAAAATGGAACAGTCCTGAGTATCATCTATTGTGAACATGTCAAGCCCTTATCAGATTGGCCATACATGTATAACATCTGAATAAGTCATTTGTGTGCATAACATATGGGGCTTGCTACCAAAATTGGATGGAACACTCGGATTGGCTAAGAATCCCGATAAATTTGAATAAAATCTGGTACACTGAGTTATCTGATTGCACATAAACATAATGATTTGAATTCCCAAGACTATAAAAGACACTGTTGCTATACCTCGTGATTCGGGGCAAACTTTTGCATAGCGACCACCATCTCTGGAATGGACTGGTTCCTTTGTGCCCTTCTTATCCATTGAGAACAGTGTATTGTTGCAAGGCATCCCTCTTATGTCACTAAGCAAAAGCTTGCCCAAAATCACAAGGTATATCAACAGTGGTTTTAATAAGGAGAATTCAAGTTGTTACGTTTACATGAGTTTAAAGAACTCAGTGTACCAGATTTGGGTCAAAGTTAACTCGCAAAAGGCTTATTGAGAGCAAAATGTTTCAAATACATGTAAATTAACTGTGAACAAAAGAAAACCTTGCAGAAATTAAAAGGGTGTGTGCTCTGACGACACTGAATTTTTTCTTACACCCCTCATAAATTAATTTTACAGATGGTGAAAATGAACTCTCAAATACTAGCATGTAAAATGGAATGACCAAACCAAACCAGTGTGTTTGTAGAATACAAAACTGAATGTGATTCAGTGATTTAAAGAAGAATTCAAATCCAAGCATGAGCAAAGTTTTAATTCTGCACAAATTCGCAAGTGCGTTGAAATTGGCAGAGAAAGCCCGGGCAGTGTTTGGATATGTGTAGCACTGCACAATGATGGAAATTACTGAGCTGTACATCAAGCAGAGTGTCCCAGTTTGGTTGAGATTGAGTTTTTAATGCAAAGCAGATGACTTTAAAGGCAATTTTCGAGTACAATTTTGAGAGACTTTTACAGTATGACCCCTCTTTTTTCCTTATCTCTCCGTCTTTTTCTTAGTTTTTATTATTTTGGGGGGAAGGGGGGATGTTCACCCTCAATGCCCCCCTGCCCCGCCAGAATCCGCCCCTGACATTGAGCAAACATTGAACACTGAAGTTCATCTTCCACCAAGTGGTTGTTTTGAATGCACATTCCTCCCAAGTGTGAGAATGCACGAGACATGTTAGTTGTGTGTAGGTGTATGTAGGTGGTTTCTGGGGATTATTCTGTAGCAGGGACCCAGCAAAATGATGAGGGGGGGCACACACTCTCTCTTAGAAATTCCACCCCCCTCCCCAGAATTTGAGAAAAACAAAGGGGAAAAAAGAATACATGTAAAGGTATGTATAAGGCATAGGTCAAACAATTTGGGGTTGAGACAATGAGGCACCAAAACTGACTACGAAACCTTCATCTGTGGTTTACTGTCATCTAGGTGGCTTGAATACCCACACAGACTAGTTGGCAGAGTGGAACTCAGCAGATGTGATAAACAAGTAAGGCTCTGCTCTCTCGGATTGCAATGGCCAACTACACAGACAAGGCATACATGTACTTTTCTCTGTGTGTCCCTGTATGTTACAGTTGTTTTGGGATTGAAGACATGGAATTACTGATCACTGAATGGTGCACATTGCTAAATTATTACAGAAAATTTTCAATCATTGTCATGGTTTGTCAAGTTTGTCAAGCTTAATTTAGCATGAAGAGCAATAAAGTTGCTTTTCATATTATGAAGGAATACACCATTGGAATAATGGATGCTTTATAATTGATTTTTGAATTATTTTTCTTCTGGAAATTATACCCCCTCCTGTTTTGAAATTGGAAGGGATTAGAATGTACACTACTCAAAAAAAGTTAAGGACCACTCTTTTCTTACCGGTAACTTGTAATTTTTTTCCAAGCAATGAGTGGAGTCTGCTTCATTCATTTTTGTTGCTTTGTCTAGATGGTGTTCTCATTGGAATGAAACATTTTTAAAATGTTCCAAAACATCAAATGCACATTTTCAGCAGTAAAATATCTCTTTTAAAAAAGTATACACAAAATAAAACATGGTCTTAAACTTTTTTAAGTAGTGCAATTGAGGTTTTGTACACAAAGATTGAGAAAAGCTTGCCTGTTTGTTCTCGGCTAGTTGACACACTCTTGAGCGTACAAGCAAAAAGAACGGATGTCTTGAAAGTTATCAGGATCATCACAGTGAGTTGCATTGTTGAGTTGACAGATTTTCTGCCCTTCGTCGTTGTACTTGATGTTGAAGGATAAACATGCAGGCTCTATGATGCAGGCCGAGGTACAGCTGGGGTTGCTCATGGTAACGAACTTTCTGATGACGTGATCAACGAGGCAAGAGTTGAGAAGCTGTCCATCGGTGTCTGTGGCAAAGCAGTAGTGACGGGCTCGGTGTGGTTGATAACCACATGCTGGTTGAATTGGACAATGCAGGCAGCTGGTTTGTCGTCGTAGGCGTACACAGATAGCTCTGAATAAGATGTTACAATTATTGTCATTTAAGGAACCACCTCCGTAATATGGTTGGTAGAATTCAATACAGTTTTCAGTACCATGACCATTTGGCTCTCCTGGCTGCCAGTTGAAGTATGGCTCACCCCTCCCTTGTCCTTCACACACCCAGGTTCCTTCTTTCTCTCTGTCATTGCATCCTATCCATAGATGGTTAATATTCTGTCTTTGGGCCATCCTCACTATGACTTCATTTTCCTCTTGTGAATATGGGGCAGCCATCTTGCCTCCCATGGTCTGACAGGCCAACTTGGACTGATCCCAGTTAGCTGGCTCATCAGTGAAACGATAGCAAGAGTGTCGCCATGACTGCCATGATGGGGGACAAGGTGCCTGTACAGTAATTGATGAAGGGCAGGTGTCCATGCCCACTGCTACAACCACCAGAATGATCACTGTCAGGGCAAATATCATGACTCTGGTGAATTTCATTTTGTCTCTGTATCACCCAGTCTGCTTTCGAGAACTAACTGAGCATGGGATATGCACGGTGTCTGCTTACATTGTTATCAGTATCAAAACTGAATCATTAGTTTGCTCTGAATAATTTTTTTTCACACAGTTTGTGACGCACGCACTTAATTCCCCTTAAAAAATGGAGGTAAATGTATCTGTTTCAATATTTAAAATGTCAAACATGAGTGCGGCCTCATCTATTGTGTTCTTTAAAGCACCCATTCAGTTCCATAATGCATTGGGGACAAAAGGTTACTCTGGCAAGCACTTTCTCTTATTGGCAATTATGCCTGATCCAGGTTTTTTGCGTTTCATGAGAGCACATCAACTTCTTTGGGTTTATTTTAACGATGGATTTTGTCTTTACACCGACGGACAGGTATATTCATAACACTGTATATAAAGTGTTCATCCGAGACCCTGTAAAACTCCACAGGTTTACATTTGGGGGTTTGCTTTTGAGGTGGTACAGTGTACATGTATTTGGGAACCACGTACCCTGTACAACAAAACAGGTAGGCTGTACGTGGGTACTTGTAACAGGAACCCACTCTGAGATTAAAGGACTAAAAAAAGATAAAAGAAGTGAAAAAAAGCCAATTTGAAAAAATGCATTCAATTTATATTTTTCCCAAAATGTACCTGGTTCAAGCTGTTCAGCTCGGTCTTGATTACTTCACCAGGGTGTTGTTTTAATGGTTTTAGTGCATGGGAAGATTTTGAGAGGATTCAAAGAGCTTTCTTAGGGAAGATTAGGTTAGGGCGAGGAGTGTGATAGTTGAGGTGAATGTTGAAATATCTGACAGTTGGAGTGAAAAGCCAATCTTATTTGTGCGAGGCTCGTGCAAAGCTCTCAGACTTGTCATAAACCACTTCATGCTGGAAGTCATGTAAGCTGCATCAGGTCATTTGTGTACACAGCTACGGCTGACCTCCAGTTGGAGTTTAGATCTACATGCTGATTCTCCAGGGTTTCAAACAGAGGCACAGAGTGCCAGCAGTTTATGGAGGTGGACAGATTGTTGAATTTGGCATGGGCTTGACCACTGTGCACAGCCCCCTTTTGGTAGCAAAAATTGCTCCACGGCTGCTGCCTGGAGTGTGGAAAAATCGGAGGCCAATGTAAGTAAGAACTACCGCACATGTATTGATTATTTGTGACTTTTGGGCCATTCATACAGGGGACTCAGGTATATCAAAGGTTGGCTGGTATATCATGCTTTCTTCGGAGGTTAAGACTTTCAGCTAGAATAATACCAAGGGGTGAATAGGGTGTTGTGACTGTGACTCTTAAATCATGTCTTAAGTGCTACCACAGGAATGACATTGTCTAGATTCTGTACGTTAGGTTTGGTCTTTTATCAGTGAAAACTTCTGTCACATTTTCTGGAGACAATTAATCCACTGTTCGCTATTGCTTTCACGCGTGCAACCCTATCCACTGTGACATTATCACCATGGTAACAGGGTGAGGTACAGTCATTGTACATCCATTTACATGTTGTTTTTCTGTCACCCTTCTCCTCTGCAGTTAAATCCGGAGCATGCTCCAGTGTTGCTATGGTTACAAGGAGGCCCAGGAGGCACATCCCTGTTTGGCCTGTTTGTGGAGCATGGCCCGTTTTCAGTGACAAAGGACTTAAAATGTACGTACATGTATCTCTGTACCCAAGGTTTAAAAAACTCAAGACCTCAGGGTAGAGAGGGCAATACTTGTCACGGCTTAATTTTTTTTTAATTGATAATGAAGTGTGATCAGTTCTGAAATTGGCATTATAGCTCCTCCATCCCCCCAAAAACAAAGCCCCACCCCTTTAATCCTTCCCAATTGTACCTGAAAATGTTTACGAGTGAAGTTTAAAATGTTTGAGATGGTCCATATGGT
Organism: Acanthaster planci; assembly: GCF_001949145.1. Next base: position 967,795 of record NW_019091406.1, read on the forward strand.
CCTTCCAACTGATGTCATGGCATAAACATTCAACTGAGCAAGTGCCTGTCTTTAAGACGGAAATTGATTTTTTTTCCTTACCCTTGTCGTACTTGCTTAACATCACTAATTGTTTATTCATCTATGAAGTTTAAGTTGCCTCTGACTGCCCCAGATACAGCAGCTTCCAGGTGCAAAATATGGAGTACTGATATACCGGTACTAGAACCTAAAGCCCAGTTTAAAATGAAATTCTGGAAAATTCTGGGCTGCGAATCCCATCTGGTGGTTTTTTCACTGGTACCAGTCACTGGTAGTTTAATAGCAAACTGTTTCCAAAACCTGTGATTTTCTTTTTGTATCTGGACCATTGTTAGTGTTGCCGCGGAAGTATTCCTGGACTACCAAGTATTCAATGCTCTACATAGACAATCCAGTAAGTCTAACAACAACTCATGTGTCTTTCATTAATGCTATTTTGTGTATTGTACCAGGTAACTGACATTGTCTTACTTGTTCTTTGCTGCACCTGTAGGTTGGTACAGGGTTTAGCTTTACCAAGAATGACCAGGGCTATGCAAGAAATGAGACAGCGGTGGCCAAGGACCTGTACAGGTA
>NW_019091406.1:968988-1006867 GCF_001949145.1 Acanthaster planci
AGGGGAACACAACCTGTACAGGTAGGATCATTTGGTTGTGCATGGTAGGATGAATGTCATAGCCATGTTACTTTATGTAGTGGTACTGTTTGCCATAAACAGGTCAGCACTTTTTTTGTGTTAATTTCAGCTTTCTGCCAATAATTTGAAGTTGAAGAGTGGATTGATTGAATTGCAGAGAAAAGTTGGTTGAGGAGCGATGTCTCTCACTTGTAGAGTAGGGTGCCATTCTCAAAAACGTAGCCAATTCCTCTGTTCTTCTGCCGTGTTTCCTTTGTTTATTAAACTGAGTTGCTGTCAGATTTCACAGACAGAAATTTACAGGTCTTTAGAAATATATGGTTCCTGAAGAAAACCAGTTTTTTTTGTGTTCAGAATTAATGTCCAACAGGGTTATATCTAGTTTAATTAACTTACACACAAGCTCAATTCACTGGGTTTTTCCAAATACTGTTGATTTGATTTAGTTTTGTTGTGAATACATGTGCTTTCTCAGTGGACAGCCTCTCAAAATTAATATTTCCTAGTGAAATGGAATTCTTCAAACTTGGCAATTTTCTTTCTTTTTTTCAGTGCCTTGGTCCAGTTTTTTGAGCTGTTTCCCCAGTATCAGAAAAATGCTTTCTATGCAACGGGTGAGGTGAGTATACAGATCACATACAGCAATTGAGATCTGTATGCGTGGCATGTGTACGCCGGTTAGGCCTTCACCATATTAAGGGTACATCAAGTGCTTTTGTTTAGAGAGTCGGGACTGAGTTGTTGGGACAAACTTTGTCCCCATTTTCTGTAATCGTCCCCACAACACCTGCATTTCAACAGGTGTTGTGTCCCCACAACTCAGTAAGAGGTATGTGTGTACATAATGTGGTTACTATCCAAGCTGATGAGGCCCATTTTTGTGGGTCAGGATTTGAAGTCTGTGAGAGGGGTACATTGTACATGTAGGAATGTCAACACATCAAACTTACCAATGCAGATTAGCCAAATTACTCACTGAAAAGAATGCTGGGAAACTATGTAGACCATATAAGGCCATGTCTGAATCACTTGGCTATGGCTGGAAATTATGCACGAGTCTATGGCAGTGGCCGCAGCCAGTTCCCATAGAGTTGTGTCCAATTTCAAGCCACAGCAAAGTGATTCGGACATGGCCTTATATTGCAGGTTCATACGCACCTGTACTAATTTTCAGTGCCATCTGCACCCTGATAATAATAAAAATAATAGCAAAGCATTTATAAGGTGCACAGTGTCTAACAGTATCTCTCATTCAGAAGTGCTAATATATTATCATTAACCCTAACCCTCCTCAATCCTTCACCTGTTGGAGGACTGAGGAGTGTTAGGGTTAATGTCTCCGGAATTCGACTGGCCTGGTGCTGCCACATCAGGCACTAACGGCTAAATGTAATAACTAGTACTATAGCTGCCCTCACAGGTAATTTACCTCTAGGTACATTTAAAGGGGCACATAGGGGTACAGCGACTGGCCCAAGGTCGCAGCATGCTGCCACCAGCTGGTTTCAAACCCCTAACCCTATGAAGCTACGAATCCCAACCACCAACTTACAGTGTGTGATCTTTGAACTAGGTTCCTCCTCAGTAATGAGGTCAAATGGGGGGGGGCTCTTTTGGTGTTAACCTTTGACCTTTTTGTGCTGTCCCCCCAAGTCCTATGCTGGCAAGTACGTACCTGCTCTCAGCTACGTGATCCACGTGGAAAACCCAGAAGCCAAGATCAAGATCAATTTTAAAGGAATGGCCATAGGAGATGGATTCACTGCCCCAGTCAAAGTAAGTCGCGAAGTTGGTTTCTGTCTGAGGGATGGGAATTTATGGTTCATTTGGAAAGCATTTTGTGCAAACTCTTCATACCTATTAAAATGTTTAGCCAATAATTTCGTACGGGGCATTGCATGTGGACAGAGAGATCGACTTCCATAGCCTGTACACTTCTGCTCTCTGCTTCACGTGTTTTATTTATCAACCATGACACGTTCAAGGCTATATGCTATGGATGGGGCAAGCAGATTTCCATAGCCTGTGCCATTTTGCTCCCTCATTCATGTCCATGTTTTTGTGTGTGTGTAGAGCCTGTTCAAGGCTGTGCCGTGGATGGGACATGTCAGGCAGACTTCCATAGCCTGTGTCATTGCATTCCGTCATTCATTCCCACGTCTCCTTTGTGTCCGCAGCTGATTCCAGGCTATGGTGCTTTCATGCTGCAGACGGGGCAGGCCGACTTCCTTCAGAAGGAGATTATAGACAAGGCCACAGCCGAAATTGTCCTACTGATTAATGCCAAAGACTGGGAAGGCGCAGCCCATGTAATTGAACATTCTTCTTTCCTCTAAGGGCTGGTTAAAATCACAGATGCCCCCTCCCCCAAATCCAGTAAAGGAAAAAATCGGTAAAAAAGTGAAGGAGAAATAAAGTAGAACCTGTCAGGCATAATATATTTTTAACAGGACCCAGGGTTTTTGTTTCCTGTCATTTACTATTTTTTTCCTCGGTTTTCAACATTTTGCACCTTATTCCTGTAGTTTTTTCCTATTTTTCCCTTAAGGTCAAATGTCATGCCTGTCATTTGTTCAAAGCAGAACTACTGACTGCCATGTTAAATATCTATTCCCCTCCCCTTTCAACCATCCAAGCTGGAAATTTGGGGGGGGGGTTCGCTTCCACGAAAGGACAAGAAAGAGTTGCCTTTTTTGTATGGACCAGAGTTTGTTATTGTTGTTTGTCGGTATTTCCTGTATTCGCTTGGAATGCATTTGCATGCAGGTCTTTACATTGTGAAATTTATCGCTGAATGTTGCAAACTTGATCTGCGTTCTCAGGCGATTGACTTGCTAATAAACAGCGACACAGACAGCCTCTTCCGGAACATTACCGGCTGCACCGACTACTACAACTACATGAGAACCAACGTGAGTATCAAAATGTCTTTCAGCTTACACGTTCCCGAAAGAAAATTTCATCAACAGTCATTTACTGTGCTTCACCAGATTCAAACCCAACCGGTTTACACCAGGAAGCTTGATGGTCGTGGAATGTCCATTTACAACTCTAATCATGATTAAACCGATGAATTTGGTTCCCACTTCCCCAGACCCCTGTTGACCAGAGCTACTTCAATAATTACCTGGCCCTACCAGAGGTCAGGAAGGCCATCCACGTGGGCAACCTGACCTTCCACAACGGGGATAAGGTCTCTGACTACCTCCGGGAAGATTTCATGCAGTCGGTGGAGGCAGAGGTGGCCTTTCTCGCTGACCAAAACTACCAGGTTGGTAGCCGGTAGAGAAGTAGTCCAGTTCATTTTCGCATGCTGTCCGAGTATTTTGCCAGGAGCATTAATGCGAGTCTTTCTTGTGAGTTTCGAGTTTGAGTACATTTCCCCAAGTGCCATTTACAAGTTCTTGATGACAAGTGTAAGGAGCTTTTTAAGGTTGACAGGCTGCTGCTGCATTATTTGGCACATTTCCACAGGTGCAGGATGGCACTTTGCCTTGATCATCACAAGGCCCAGCCATTTTGTCATCTTGTAAGGACAAGTATGAGCACTTTCTTCATGAGAGTACGGTTTCATTTACGTTGTGACAACTCTTAAGGATTTTTCCTTTTAGTACTGGTACGAGTACTATGCCATGAAGAAATATCCGAACATAAGGCTTTTTTTGGTTGAGCATGCAAATTTGTTTGCTTGAGATGTACAGATTTGTTTGCTTGCAAGCATTTTCTTTCATTCCAATTTTATGAGTACCACTTTTTATGGGTACAAGTTTGAGCGTAGGCTTTTTGGAGTATGAGTGTGGGTTCTTTGGCATGAGTACATGTCAAATTTCATGAGCATGGTATGTGGATTTTTTTCTGCTGAGCAATTTTTTTTCAGTCGTCTACTCTGTCAGTTTTTGATTCAAGATTGCATACTTTCCTTTGTCACCTATGCTGTCATATGCCTTCCAATTGCTAACAGACACAATCAGTCAAGATTTTTACTCATGTGTCAGTCAATACATCAGGGCAAAACATTCCTTTCATCACATCCCCAATGTCTTGCACATGTACTGTTGCATGAAGTGATTTGTGTAACCAGATTGACCTGTTTTCGGTTGATTGATTACTGATTTCAACAGGCAGTGTTGTTCGCAAGGTTGGTGTTGCCTGTACTATGTATAATGCAATTGTTTTTAATCAAACCCTTGAAAATTCACCTGTTTTTCAATTAGCTGTATGTAAAAATTTTGGTCCCTTATGGATTTATACCAGTGAGTATTCTAGTATTCATGAGGAAAACGGTGATGTTATTCTAGGAAGAAAGCCACAGTAAGCACCACAATAAGAGCCAAAGGACTTAGTTACATTTTTTTTAAACCTAGTTCACAATTTACAGTAACTACGCATAAATATCAAGTTTATTCCTACACCCAGCTATTTACAACAAAAACAGTAATCTCGTCTAAAGCTTGATTTGAGCTACCCTTTTTACGAAATCTTACAATTCCGACAGTGTCTTAGGAATAAGTGAGTTTTTTTACCTCTATAGCAATGACAACTTAGTGCTGGAACCAGTTTTGCCATCTGCAGTGTTAAGATCTATATGAAGTAGAAACAGAATTTGGTAAAAAGGTCTTTGTCACTTGTGTAAACTTCTTGGAAAATTGATTGAGTGGACTCACCCACAAACTAAGGTTAGAGGGTACTTTGTTGCCTGGAAAATAAAAGTAAAGATATAAACAGCAAACTGTAAATCAAGTTATTGAGCTAGCAAATTTGAGATAAAAACCAAACTTTGACGTAAAGACCCTTTGGGTGCTAAATACAACTTATTCCTAACTATTTGCACAGGATTACAGCCAGAGTTTGTAATTATTCGCCATTATGGCATGTGCATTGTAACTTGAAGGATTTATCCAAGACTGCATCTCAGTGCAACAAATTTAGAGAAGGGAAAATGTATTAATAAATTGTTTAATTAACACCTAACTTAAAACAAGGGCCAGATATTGTGATCTTTAACTTTTTACAATATGCATTGTATTTAAATTAACTAAAGAAGTACGCCTACATTTTTATTCTGAGACAACCTGAAATTACTAAGCTGACATTGAATGCCAGTAAAAAAACAGGAAATTTTAAATAATGTTTAGCAAAGTGTGTTTATAAGTGGGTGCAGGGGCCAGGTTACAGAGAGTGTCTCTTTTATTTGCTCAATTTGTAGAGGCAGTGTATGTATGTAAATAATAGTAACAGCTCATAATGCATTTATACATGTGTTTATATTTAGCACGCTCATGTAGATGTACATGTAAATTTCGTATGGTACCTACCTTTTCAAATAAATTCCTATACCATTGCACGGCAACTTATACATGTTGGCATTGTAACCATCTTGTTCTTGTGTGCTGGTCTTTGAAGGCAAACCTGTTAGCCCAAACTAAACAATGCAAAGAAGTTAATAGTCTTGGAAGCACTTGGAAGAAATGCCTTGAAAACACAAACAAGTCTGGAGATCACTGTACAGCTGAATATTCAGGGTTCACTCTCACTTAAGACATGGTAGACTCTTGGTAGATGTTTATCAGTCAGTTGGCTTACTGGCAAGTTTACACTGTAGTAACCCTCAAGCTTGCCTTCCTGCCAAGGTACATGTATACCCCTTGCTACCAACCCAACTCCACTCCAAAGGCCCTTGCCTTACCCCTGAAATATTCAGCTCTCTCCAGAGACTATCTCCAAATCTAATGTTTATAAGTGCGAAAATCCTTCTTTCAAACAAGAAAACCCTGATTGGGTAGAGGCTTAGGCATGGGACTTCTACTCATCGGGTCCTGGGTTCAATCCCCACCCATGCTCTTTTTCGTCAGAAAACTTATAATATAGAGCGAAAAAAGTAAAAAAATCCTTTTTCCACCAGGGCCACCCCTGGGATTTGATCCAGGAACCCCTGGATCAGAATCCCAGGAACTACCCTCCTGAGCTACTGAGCTCTTGTTAAATTAAGCGTTCGGACCTTATACTTAAACCTTAGGATGGAATATTTCGAAACAAAATTACCCATAAGCACTCTGTACGCACATCATCAATATTCATTACATGCAAATAAGGAACAGTATGCAAATTTGTGGAATATCTGTTTAACACTGGTATGCCTTTTCGTACATTTTCAAAGGCCCCTTTGCTACTGTCCAGGTATGTTCTGGGACACTGAATTAACCAAATATCTTTTTTCACAATTTGCCACACAGATTCTGTTTTACAGCGGTCAGCTGGACGTCATTGTCGCGGCCCCTCTGACGGAAGCTTTCCTGGACCAATTAGAATGGAAGGGCATGGCCGAGTACATCTTTGCCGAGAGGAAGATCTGGAAAGTGCAGGGCGACACCGAAGTTGCCGGCTACGCCAAGAAGGTGCAGAATCTTCAGCAGGTGAGTCACTTATGCGCACACTCACTGACTGGGCAGTTCAAATGTCCCTGTGCATAACAAGTGCTGCCTCTGGGGATAGATTTTTGGAGCCTCAAAGACTCTTGCCATAACATTCATTTCAACAGAGCACTATCCACATTTGCAATTGTCCAAGATTTCGAACAGTATCAACTAAACAATTTGTGGGTTAAAGATGTAAAAAAAAATTTATTTGAAAACCTGTGGCTGCGTAGACATTGCATTTCCTTTGTGACCTTTATAGTTGGAGTGGTTGACGTTGAAACCATTTTCGAGCGATTGTGCAATTTTGAGGAACTGACAACAGCAATTTTACATCTTCATTTACTTAAGTCGTACAGTTTTGTGCTGTAAAAAGTCTGTTTGTTTACATCAACAGGTGTTAGTGCGAGGGGGCGGGCATATCCTACCCTACGACCAACCTCGTCGCAGCTTTGATATGATTGACAGATTCATCACTGGACGGCCTTTTGATGTCAAATAATAGGCACATAATGAGCATCCTACAGATGCATTACAAGGCCAACAGGGGTTTACAAAGTGGTGCATAGTTAGTTTGAAACGTGAAATGCCCCACTGTTTCCATAGTAGGGTATTACCTTTTGCTTTTTGAATATTAGAATAGGGGAACAGGTTGAGGAAACATATACAGATGCCTGAAGATTTTGTTATTGTGTATTGTGTGGAGTTTAGAGAAGTACAAAATATATGCACTTAGAAGAAAACCAATGAGAGCTTGTTGATTGAGGAAGCTGTTCTAAAGTCAGGTTGTTTTGTTCTTAATGTAAGCAGTTTGGAAATTGCATCTTTTCACTTTTCATACAATAGAAAGTCAGTCATTTGAATAAATTATACATGAACAAGTGAGAGTACACTCCAGGCCCAATAGGGTGTACCATGCTCAAAAACAGTTCTCAGCATACTGAGAAATGAACTCGGTAGAACAGCTGCGACAGGCACCCTGTGCCACATGTTACTTTGACTCTTAAATATTTTCCTGGCCGAGTAAAGTTTCCAGTTCAGAAGCTCACGGAAATTGGCACACTTGTTTTTTAAACCAGATCGTTAATTTTCCTGCCAGGCAGCATAGGGCAAAAATGGGCCCTCCTCATTGAAAGCGGGACCATCTGACCAGTCTTTTCTTTCAAAGCCATCAGTTAGGCTCTTCTGTTAATTCTTGTAAACGCCAACATTGCCTTTCCATGATAATCAACCATCTTCAAAAAAGGAAAGCTAAGCAATATGTTGTTCCAGTGATGTTTGTAAGTAGACTCACTTAGCTAGTATATGTATTTAGAATACCGGTACCTTAGTACAAGGGTGAGATTGATGAATAATGAAATAGCCACAAAATAACTAAAGGTTTTGAGGGCCCCCAGCTGGAGTCTATGATATTTGTTTTTTTTCCTGAGAGCACTCTTATAGCCTAACTTTTCTATCAGCATTTGTGACCCGCTCTGTCAAAATGAGTCCTGTGTCACCAGAGCCACATTTTGAGTTTTCATTTGTATTAGAAGGAGCAAATTGAGTTTTTTGTTTTGATGTATCACTCAGTTTGGCATCCTGATGAAAGTGGATACTCCATGATGAAAAATGCTGTGGGTTGCTAATGATTTACACGTACAAAATTATTCTAAAGGACTTTTTACTCCAAAGTGGCTCTGGCAACTTAAAACTCATTTTCACAGAGTGGGTCACATTTACATATAAGATTTTTTAAGATTTCCAGATTTTTATAAAGATTGTTTGAAAAATCATGAAATCAGGAAGATCTTGATGCAAAAATCCTGACATCAAGAAAAATCCTGACAAATCTCACCCGTCAGCATGACTTTGATTTTAAAAACAATTTACAATGTACATGTAGTAACTTGAGGCCTCTTTCTATTTACTGTAAATACCAAGTTGTAACCATTTCTTGGCATTTTGGGGATTGTTTCAGTGTTTTGGTAAATCTCTGAAAGATATATTATTGACATAATAATTAAAAGTTAATAGTTGCGTCATTCTGCTTTGCACAAGGTCTAAAAATACTTTAAATCTAAGGTCAACACTGCTTTTTATTTCCAAACCGTTTCTTTGTTTGTTTTTTTAATCACCCTGAAAATCACTCCTATGTAATTTCCCCAACCAAAGTCTCGGACGCTTTAATTCACCCCTTATAAGGATTCCTACATGTACTAACTTTTAACGCCACTTGAACTGCCAGATGTTGTAGAGATGCAATGCAACCCTGGAAAATTTCTTAAGCACTGCTATTATCAGACTGAATACAACACGATACCACAAATACACTACATGTGCCACATTTGCCGGCCATATTTCAGGGGTGCTACATGTATTTCTCATCCGTAAGTTCCACAGATATGACCTGTTTTGCCTGAAACAATCTGACAATTGTAAGAGATAATGTGTTAGGCCTCCAAGTACCACTGAATTGCTGACGAGCTGAGTTGACCGCCTGCTTCTTTATTCAGAGTCCCCGGTGGCATGTATTAAATAGGGAACGGCGAGCATCGACCAGGTTAATGCCAATGGTGTCAGCCCCACGGGAAGTCACTAGACGGGCAAGGAAGTGCTCCTTTTCATTGATGCACAAACCCATAACATATTACAATACCACTCGACCATTTACGCCTCCCTTACCTACAGTATTACTGCCCTCCCCCCAATGACAAGGCAATAGAGTTGGTTGAGACATTGGAACTGACCACTGTATCTACTGTCCACTTTCTCTCACTCGATGCACAAAATCCACTGATTTCATTGGCATTGGTAACCCACAAATACCACATAGTTACATTTTATAACTTCTTTATTCACTCTTTCACACAGATTTTTTTGTAAACATGATTTTAAGTATCCAGAGACCAGTTGTGTAAGATAAATTTGAGAACTACCTAGAAGATCAACTTATGCCAAAGTCTGACATATTTATGACTTTGAAATGAATCCTGACTGGGAATGCTGTTGCTGTGTTATATGATTCGGGCAAGTTCTATCAGGGGTGCATTAACCACTCGGCACCGGGATTCCTGGTACCGGAGACATTGACCGTATATTCCTGGCTGGAGTACCCGAAATCAGAGCTAACGAACTGGGCCTTGTAACAAAATACCGAACTCGTAACAAAAGACCGAGCTGCTGGGACTAGCCAATCAAGGTTCATATGCTGTCAACACAGAGTGCTGGCAATAGCGGAGGTAATCCGTCATTATTTTGAAACAATACCACTGTTTGTCACTGCCAGCACCAGCAGATTATCAGCGGGGACAAAAGCCTTCCAGCATTCCAGCGATGCACGATACCATACCACTGCACGCTCATGGAATCTGGCTGCATTAGTAAAGACAACACAGCCATCCAGCAACGCACTGGGCCAACACCGCACAATGGGGGCTCTTTACTTGGTATCAGGTGTGGCTGTATTAATCGGGCATAAATGGAGGTTGCCTGTCAGATTAGACTAGTTTTAGTTTTACTGGATGAACAAATTATTTCAGTGCTTTGCAAATTTCTTTTTTTCCGTGTTTTATCCTGCAACAGTTGCTAACTTAGAGGATCTCAAATTTGAATTCACAAGTATATGTTCAAAAACAAAAATTGAAAAAAGAAGAAGATATTTTCAAATGTATTACTTGCAACGGACTTGAAGGTGAGCATGTCATGAGCATCATCCTTTATTGGCCAGATGTGCTTTCCTGTCCCTCAAAGCTGGGGTACTTCTGCAGAACGTCCAGCCACGTTATCTTACCGTTTGACAAATCGCTCACAATTGTGGGCAACTCATCCACCTGAAAGTGAGATGCGAATCCAAATAATGGAGTTTATCGTGCATGCAAATTTGTGACAATTCATATTTTACCATGCCAGCTATTCAGTAATTCTTAAGAGCAAAATCTTTTTGTTTTAACCAAATGTTAGAGCTAACCAAACTGAGCACAGGTGTGTTTAAAGACTAGTCAAGGAAAATTTCACTGTGGAATTATTTGACAAGGCCTAAGTTGTGCATGCAGGATCTGCTCATGCCTAAACCAGACTGATTTCCTTATCAAGTCCATCAGATGGCCACTTTCAGAAGGTGGGTGCTGAAATATCCGTGCATGATAGGCAATAAGGTACATGTACGTCAAGTGAGTATCACCACCAAGTCTTATGTTCAAAAGTATCAAGAAGGTTAACAGTTACCAAACAGGATAGGGGAAAAAAATTCGGCCCTGATTTGCCACTCACCGGGGCGCGTATTTGCTTCATGGTGTCCCGTTCCCGCAGTGTTGCCGTGTGGGGCTCCTTCAAGGAATCAAAGTCCACCGTTATCCCGAACGGGATAGCGATTTCGTCCGTCCGGGCGTAACGTCTCCCGATAGAGCCAGAGCTGCTGTCCACCTTGTGGGAGATGTTGGCGTCAGACAAGGCCTTGGCTGCAATTGGTCAAATGTGGAGACAAATTTAAAAAGAAGAACGCACCAAAAGCACGCAACCGGGGGGATTTATTAAACAAATGGACAAACCAGAACATCTCAAGTTGTTCAATGTCAGTTCACTGTGAGCTGAACAGAAGTGATGGCACTGATGGGGGGGGGCTACACTGTATGGCCCGTGGAGCAGAAACGGTTCCGTCACGCATGTCATCCAATTACATTTTTCTGTCAGTCATCTCAATCTGAGACACACAAATGCTGCAAACTGAAACGTAACAGGAGGGTCAAACAGCTCGGTTGGTTTGCACTCACACAAGTCCTTCACCAGTGGCTCAAACTCCTTGTTGCTGCTGAGAGGTAACACGGAGCACTTGTAGGGAGCAACGATGGCTGGCAAGGTGAAATACTAGAGACAGAAGGAGAGTCATAACACACTCAGTAGCTGCCACGGAGTACTCGACCATATTGATTTAATCCCATTAAATCTGCTAGGAGTGATACGTGTCTTTCTTAAAGAGTTTGGTCAGGATGAGGCTGAGACTTCCACTTCGACACTTGACACTAAAGTCTTTAAGGTAACATAATCAATTACAAAGTTTAAAGGTTAAAGGTTAATGCTACAGGCGGCTCAGACCCAATAAGACAAATAATAAAATGAAAATCTATTCAAGCAAAGGAAGTCCACTTTTAATAACCAAAACTCAGATTAATCAGGAGTGATGCAAAAACGAGACAATAGAGGGATCCCAATACGACGCTTTTAGCGTCGATCTGCGCACTTCCGCATTTGAAAACGAGGCTGTATGTGTCAGCTTCAATTCTTAATACGATCAGACGATTGAAAGTAAGGAGTCAAGACACAAAATACATAAAGGTATGCTAAATTCAGACTTTTCAGGCTGCAAGTTTTTGAGGAAGAGTCTTTCAAGATGACTCGACACGTAAAATCAAAAGAAAAAATAACGACAATTGACCGCGAACTAACGTACCAGCGATGGTCGCGTATCTTATGCAGTGGGCGTGGTTTAAACTGAAGTGGCGTCACACTTACGAACCGGATACTCCATGTACTGTGTGGACTCCGCGGGCGCGCGCGACGAAGTTCAACACAGAGAGCCTCGGTTTCGATGCAGATGTGCGCAGACGGCGCCAATATGAAATCCCTCTATTCACCTCAGAAGGACCAACAAACTGATCCAGATCCCAAGTGATTAAAACTCACACTCCCATACAGACAAGAGGAGATTCTGAACAACTACTTCACAGCGACTGTACTTGAGCACGTTTCATGCCGCCCCTTAACAAGGTCACATCACTGGTCTCTCTTTCCAAGCATCTATTACTAAAATTGCTGGCCATCTTACCGTTCTCTGTTCATCTCCTTCCCTGACTTTGAAGTTGTGCTCCAGGATGGAGTACAAGATTCGGCCCACTCCAAATGAGGGCTCGATGACAGATGGCTTGATCTCCTCAACTGATGGAAAAGAGAATTGAGATGGGCGAGGGTGTGATGGTACCACTCATTATTTGCAACAAGAAATTCATTTCTTTATTGTGCCAAATCTCCAGGAAGTTCCCACTGATAACTTCCATTCATTTTGACATTAATGTCATAATGGGGCAATCATTCTCATTTTAAATGACCATCTTTCCAAGATAATCAAAAAATTTACTCTTTCAACAAAGATGCTGAATGTGCAAGGACCTGCACACATGAAACCCTAAAATTAAAGAAATTTCCGTCACAACAAAGCCTCACGTAGACTAGAATTCAAACTTCCCAGACGTACTCAGAATGGGACGTCTTTACATGCATACCACGTGTCAATAAAACTGGGCATGGAATAGCCACATTTTGGGGAGGGGGCAAAATCTCTCTCCTGCCTGGAGGTCGGGAAAAAATCCTGGCTCTGCTGATGGGATCTGGTCGCATATTATAAGAACCAACAATAACCTTAACCGTGTTAACATACCATGCAGTGTCTTTTGGTATCTCTTGATGGTTACCATGTCGGGCTTCAGGCTGAACGACTTGCCATCCACTTGTACTTCTGCTTCACTATCCAACAGCAAGACACAAATCAGACACCGACTGACTCAGAAAACTTAAAAAGGGCCAACCGAGGCAATGATACATTGTACATCAAACTGGAAAATCTTTTACCTTGGAAGTTTTTTATCAAGTTTTTCCTAGTAGTACAAAGCAAACAGTTTGGGGGATGTGAGCCACGTTTAGTTTTCAAATGAGGAAATACTAAATACATATTTTTTGGTGATGATTGGGCATGATTATCATTTTTGCAGCTTTTGACAAAGAGTCACTTTTTTTAAGACGTAACTGGTCTAGGTTTCGCTAAAATGCCTCCATCGAGCCTGCAGTATGTGTGTGCACTTACACAGCAATGTAATATTAGCTCTTCCACAAACGCTGGTTCCTACTGGACTCTCAGCCACATTGCATGCAAGTAACTCACCTCTTCTCCTTGAGGGCCAGCTCAAACTCCACGACCTGATCCTCCGACATGCTCGCCAGGTGCTCCATGATCGCCTTGGCATCCTTCTTGAAGGCTTTACCCACAATGCCCTTCTGTGGGACCACCTCGATGACGTCAACAGTCTTGTGGAGGTTAGAGGTTAAGGCAAGACTGGTCTTTGGGCTAGCAAGTGCATCCCCAATAACCTTGAAAAAAACTAATGACCCGAGTACTGCCCAGCCAGAAGCCTGTTTTGAGTCAAAGGCCTCTCCAAGAATCTTGGACAGTGTAAATCAACGGAAACCCTCAACATTTTCACCCACATAATGTCCATTTTCATGACAATGCTAAGCCGAGTGATTCATCAAAACAAAGAACTCACTTTGCTCCTTCCAATGCAACCCCAAAATTATTGAAAAATTTGTCTTAAGACTCACTTTGTGGGATCTCTGGTCACAGAGGCACTCAAATTGTTTTCCATCCTCAGTTTTCGCCCTAAAATTTAGCAAGAAAGACAAAACTTTCCTCATTTCAAATCTCAAAACAAACCTCGGGTACTGGACTCGGAAAACCACTAGGCAACTTGTTATGTCACTTATCCATTGAAACCCTATATTTCCCAAGGATATCGGCTGTGGGAGTTTCTTCTCGGCAACCAGCGGTACCTTGGTGGCCTTCATGTGGCAGCTCAAATCATAGCAAGACCTGTCAGCACATCCCACACACTCCACCCAACCCTGAAACATGACACAGAAATAGGTAGCTACTTCACATTGTGACAGATTGGCAGCAGAACACGGAAGTGTCTGTTTTGAGTGGTAAAGCAGTGGTCCTCAAACGAATTAGTGATCGATGCCATCCACCAAAAAAACTTGAAATCAAGTTTATTCCTCTGCTGCGCAAAGTTTCAAATCTCATTTCTGTAACACCTTTACTGGCCATTACCCTCTGCAGAATTTAGGCCAGAAACCCTGCGAAACCCAATTTAATGTCAGACTAAATAATTCCATTCTGTTGGATTCAAAATCTGGCTGTCCTTGAGCAGGGCACTTTATCATAAGATGCTTCTCTCTATCCAGGGATCAACATAATACAGTGATGACGTGGGCATCATTGCATCATATGCATCATATCTCTGGACATCTAGGAAGAAATGAATGATGGTATGACTGCAAACCAACCAAAGGCTGCTTCATATTGAGTACAGATGCAATTTTGTGACAGCGGATTGAAATCTATTCGCAAGAGTTGAACAGATTTCAACTTCAGGGAAATTTGCTGCAAAGATTTTGTGACAACAGGTTGCTTCACTTTCACAATCGCCTTAACTGGCAATAAGGTTGACAACGGCCCACCCAGCACTAAAATTCAAAACAGCTTCTTCTGCCATTAGAATATGCACTCCAACCCACAACTAAATGAATATTGTCGACAACATCGAGTGTGGGCCAGCAGTATTACACCCCTTAATCGTGTTCTACAGTCACTCACGTATGACGTCTTGCATTCAGCATCCCAGCAGTCACAGGCGTAGTGGGCCATCTCATTGTCCAGGTGCTGACGAAATCGCAGCTTGGCTGGGTCCACACCCACCTTCACCATGAAGAGATAGATGCGGGCCATGAAGTAACCCAGCACCGGGCTGGCTATGATGCCCTGCAGAAGCCAAAGAAAAAAAAGCATATCTTGACTGACTTCATGAACACTGACGTCATTTGTCATCTGCAGTTACCCATTTGGTTGAGAAGGGTACGTACTGCTCCAGTTCGAGCCTTAACCCTAACCTTCCCCAACCACACAGAATTAAACAGTAGTAAAGTGTTTAATTCTGTGGGGATAGGTCTGGTAGGCCCATAACAGCTGGCTTTGGCACTGGGTTCGGAAAAAACAAAGTCCAACAGCCTCTTGGGGTGGGGTTTCACTGCAAAAGGGTTTTTGTTACCATAGTTAACCGATTCTTGTTAATCTATTTTACATAACATGATTTTTATGCAATTGTATTGTACGGATTTTATGTGATTGTATTTTCCAATATTATAATTTTCATTTTTTTATTTAATGTTTAATCGTCGTGTTTATTATTAAATCAAAGTGTTTTGTATCTTTGAGTAATTTACATAAGATAAGTATTTTTATACTCCATTGAAAAGCATCTTCTTTTTAGACGACATGACTACCATATGAAAATAAAGGTCATTATTATTATTATTATAAACTGAGCTCCTTGGTTTGATGTATGAGCACTCGTTTTGGTATCCTGATAAAAACCAGGACCTGTGTGGGTGACAAAATGTTGAGACTTCCTATTGATTTATGGAGTGCAAGATTATTTCAAAGGCTTTTAGTTACCTCTCTTTTGTTAAGTTGGGGCACACAGTTACTCTGTGCATGAACAACAGAGGGAGCCCTTTTCACCAAGTGACAATCTTTCTCTGGGTAACACACCATGCATGCTTGATCACACACAGCCAGGCATGAAGTTTACACAATAAGTTTGCAAATTGGTAGTTTATTCACATAGGCACTGGGTAAATAGTTTGCCAACTGAACCTCCTAATTTGCATATGGATATTTCTGCAAAGGAGGGATATTTGGCAGGTGGCTTGGCCTGGGCTACTGATACACACCCACCATACATCCCCACACAAACTTCAGACCTCTCTGCACAGGAACAAGTGACGGATTTACAACTTCATTGAGTCATTGTAAACCGAAGTCATTGAGGTTTAGTTGACAGTAAACACTTTCAGGTCTCATCCTGACAGAACGTCACTGCTTGGTATCAACGCACCCTCTTGCTCCCTGCAAGTAGCCAATCAGCCTGGCGTCAGCTTTTACCTTTTCCACAGCTTCGCCAATGGTCATCTGGCAGGCCGACTTGCCATCCAGCTGATCGCAGCTGGAGAAGAGTGCCACCTTAAGGTCGGCCACTGAAGAGAACTTGGGATGGTCCTTGTCGGTCGGGTCAATAAAATGCTCAATCTCACACATGGTAAACTCCCTACATTGAGGCAAGAGAATGAATGGTCCAGTCAAATACCGAGGCCTGATATTGGCCAAGCACTCAAAAATCTGGTTAGCAACAAACAACAGTTATCAGCCAAAATTTCAGGGAAAATTTACTGCCTGTGACTTGTTACCAGTCAAGCAATGATTACCACTTACTGGCTCCAGGAAAATTACGCTATATGATACTCTCAAGCCATGTTAGGCCAGACGCTTACCGTACTCTGATGAGGCCGGACCTGGGCGAGATCTCGTTCCTGAAGGCATTTCCAATCTGGGCTGCAGCAAACGGCAGCCTACCCTGATTGAACTCCAGAAGACGCTTAAAGTTGACAAAAATACCCTGGGCTGTCTCAGGCCGCAGGTAGCTGCAACAACAAATTCAAGTAATAGCTTTTTTAAGGAGTAAGGAAACCGCAAGTCAAAAAGGGCAGGGGCCAACCTCATATCTATATAGACCCTTGAATACAAGAGGTCCACGTGATGCCTAACCATGTGGGGACAAAGCCAGTTTCTCACAAGGTTTAGATCCTTTTGAGAAACAATTTTAGAGGCATATTTGGGGCAGGGGTTATCATAGCAAAAAGAAGAGGAACAGTCGAGGAAACCATCAACAAGAATCCAGCTTCAAACAGCATTCACAGTGCAAGAGAAATAAGAGCATTATCTAAGGACCTACATCTCTCATTGTAAAGAGAGCCAACCAATTAACAAATGTGGTGATAAGCAGTGCAGATGGAGAGTTTCCGTTATTTTACTTCACTTCAATATTGACTTAACATGACCCCCCCCCCTTTTGCTCTGCTGTAGAAAACTCTACAAAACTAGAGGTTTACAACATACTCCAAAATTATCCTTTTCACTCAGTACTCCATTTGGAGTCTTGGTCATGAATTGCACCCTCCAAAGCCCTCTGCGTGGATGGCTTTGGCATATCTGCTGGAGTGGTCCAAAATCATATCAAAATAGCAACGGTTAAAAGCCAATACAAATTACGTATCAAAAAACTTCAGCCGCACTAGCCCATGTATTGGATGGAGGAAAGGAAAACCTTAAACTGCTCAATTCCACGCAGACACAAGAGATCCAAAGCCTTTCAGAAATGAAAACAATTGAAGTTCTTGTTCTTTTCTGACACGGCATCAGTCAACGTGAACTTCTTGACTGAACACTGCTCACCCCGGTAAGTTGCCTGTGGGCCCGATGGACGTGCCAAACATCAGATTGAAGTCCATGGGCTTGCTCAGGCTGTTGTTGGTAAGGGGCGATTTGAGGTTGTACTTCTTGAAGAACTCGGCTAGCTGGTCCTTGCCGTAGCAGTCCAGCCGGGCCAAGACGGTTGCGTACTCATCACGTTGCTCGACTGTGGTCTTCTTGTCTTGTAGGTGCTTCTCAAGATGTGCTGTTAGAAAAAAAAAAAAAGAAAATTACAGTGTATCAAGGGGAACAGAAACAAACACTTTAACATAACTGCATAAAGATTTTAAAAATTACCAAGTAAAGTTTGAGTTGAAGTTGAAAACATTTCAAAGTGAATCAATATTCTTGATCACATCCTGACATTCTTGATTACACCCTGTAGTATTTCCAGGAATCATGAATTTTATTTGGGGAAATTAGAAAAAAAACGGTCCAGTGGTGGCAGGACAATATAAAAATTCTTCTCAAACTGAATGTGGGAAAACATTTTAGAGAAGACTGCTTCAAGTTGTGTTAAACAGATTATGGAATATCCCCCTGTATTTACCTTTGAGTAGATGGTCCGCCCTGAAGCATTCCCCAGTCTTCAGGTCTTTGACCATGTAGTCTGCAAACCGCTCAACATGACCAGAAGCCCTGAAATCAAGCAGTATTTACCACTTGGCAATCTTCATGAGATGTAGCATGCAAAAAAATAGTCGGCCAAAGATATACGTCAATGTGTATGATCTTTTCTGTAACTTTTGATGGAAACCAACCCCAAGATATCCTAAAAATAAAAAAAATGTAAAATTGGGTGCCAAGTGTTCACCAAATAATGTCACGTGTAATTCTGAAGGCCGAGTGAGTTTTAAGAAAGTTTGCACAAGGATGATAATGCACAGGAAATGCCGTTGATCTTAACTGACCTGAAGACGGCATCTGGCGTCAGCATACTGCAGTCTACCTCCAACATGCCCTCCTCAATGATGAAATGGTTCCGCCACAAGTTGATGAAGTTAGCCTTCAGCGCGCAGCCCACGGGCCCAAAGTCATACAGGCCGCTTACCCCTAGGTAACAGACAAGTCCAGACTAACAGGACTTACGCAATTGCAAAAAAAAATCACTGAATTGTGAGTTGTATTAAACCTAAAAAAAGACCTGCTCTAAAGTTTTTGGAGGTTCAATACTTGATTCAGTCCTGTGGTACCTTTCCCTCGCTGTCCGAGTTCAACTGCTTTGCCTGTCAGCTGGACTTGTAAACACACTCCATGTGCACAGCAGGATAGAAAACCTGTTAACCCTAACCGCCAAGCATATTGTTTGGCTTACACTACACAGTACTACAAAATACTAAGTAATAGTCTGAGCCTGAAGGACCTAGCGCTACAGATTACTACTTCTGGCTAGGTTACTTCCATTGTTACTCGTACAGAGAACAATGAAGCCATGCATTCATAGTGCCACCGCACTGTATGGTACATTGTCTTATCTATTGTATCTTATGGCTTCACAGAACAATAAAGTCATGTCCTCTTACAAGCGACAGCGCTCAGTACTACATTTTACCACAGGAAGTAATTTGTAGTATTATGTAGGGTTAGGGTTAACAGAGTGATTTACTCATAATTTGCTCATCAGAGGATTGTTTTTGAACAAGTCGATGGCCTAGTCAAGAGCGAGAGCTTTGGCAAACACAGGATGTTTGCAAAAGCTCCCTCACTGGAAAGGGAGACCACCTTGGCCAACAGTTTAACCTGGGAAGCAAGTGCCCACAGAAAGCCCTGCCTTTCAATGAAAACTGACTCTCGGCAAACCTGTTTAAGCACAGCATACCAACCCAATCAGACATCACTGTCACTGCCGGGGAAAAACCCGACCTCTTTGTTCACGTTCGCGAAGTCTTGGAAGGCCAACCCATCACCTTAGCCTTACCTCCGTATATGGCAAAGGACTGGTCGTAGAAGAATCGCCTCTTGAGCGTGTCCTCCATCTTGAGGCGGTCAAAGTCATCCTTGGGAGCCAAGGCAAGCTCCTGAAATCATCCAAGGTACAAACAGGACGAGTAAAGACCACTACAACAAAGAGCCCCGATACAAAATTACCAGGACATTTCCTAAATCCTCAAGAGGAAAAAAACATGCAACTGACCAATGACGCTTTTTTTTCTAACCCTTCAAAACCCTTAAAATCCACTAAGAGTTGTAGAAATTTGAAGGATTCATGAAAAGTTCCAGACATCTAGAAACTGATAAAAATAGTTGCAGCATAAATGCACGTGAGGAAGTAAACTTGGTGATCCTTCTCAATGCAGCACATCTTTCAAATGATTTTCAATGAAACACAACTGGGCAATCCTATTCATAGCAAGACAGAGGTTAGGTTTCTGAAGTGCCCAGCTTAATTTGATAAATCCCTGAATGATGGAAGTGGGCAGACAGGTACATGTAAAATGCAATTCTCAAAAACGTCTTGTTTTAACTTATACCTTGTCTTCCAAAGCTTTCTTGCGAGCTTTCAGCTCCACCACTGCTTTCTTGACTTCATTTACATCAGCTTTTTCCTCCTTCAACTTCCGAACTAAATCTCCCTGAAAAAATAAATACCACTGCGCATAACATCGTTGCTACGCACTAGCAGATTTGCAGCAGGAACAATCTGGAGCTACTTCTATGTCTGCTGTAAAAGAAATTACGTGTTCACTTTCTGTTCAATTACTAGCTGTGTGTACTCAAAATTGTGGTTAAAAGTCAAGAAATTAGCCCAAACTTTGTGACGATAATATTCATGATAAAGATGGTGTTTGGTATACATACTGATAAAAGGTTAATAGAGATATCTGGGCAAAACTAGTTTTTTATGTACATGCCGTTACATGTACGTGAAGGCAAACTTGTAAGTTGAAACAATCTTTTTTTTTACATGGAATGGTTTGCTGGCTTTAAATAAAACAAACAAAAACATGTTGAAAAAAAAGGAATTTTACAATTCGTTGTACTCAGTAAATCATAAGTGAGTCTTTGAATCTCATCTGTAGTCTATTTGCACAATGTTACATGTGCTGGTTTGTGTATGTGCTTTTCATTGTCAAAACAGGTGCAGTGAACTGTAACGACATTGCCAGGAGCACTGGGAATGAAGCACAGATAGCTGAATCAGGTGTTTCACTTGGATGGCTTGGAATAATGACCACAGACCACTGTGGGTAAGGAAAGAGAGAGATGCTCTTCCCTTGGTTTTCCCACAATACACTGCACTGTAGCTAATCCAACTTAACTACACGGAGTTCTTTACCAAATTGTCACTGCTACTTTAAATGCTCCTGTGGGCATTTATCGGGAAGAGTTCTATATTCGGATGCCAGTAATTATTCCCTCCAGGGACCTATTTGCCATCAGAAAGCACATCATGTCCAGGAAAGTTCAAACTTCAAATACAAAGTTATTTACCGAGAAAACAGAATTTTTCAGACCAGTCTCATAGGGTTCTCAATTTCCACACACATGGGCATCGCTAACTTTTCACACATAAGCCGGGGAGGGAGTTCCATACCCAGAACAAACCCTATGAGGCTTGTCTGAAAATTTTGAAGCATTTACTAAGTAAATTCGTCAATATTTTCTCTCCTAAATTTGACTCTTCTTTGGACTTGTTACCACTTTCTGACAGCTAGCACATAATCCCCCAAAAATATAATGTAAAAAAAAAGGATCTCTTATCAAAGTGATAACAAATCCCATGCATAGATGAAGTCCTTTGGGCCGAGTTCGGGCAGCTTGTTCCCGTATGTTCACGAACAGCTTGATTTGTTGTTCGTGGGTCGGCCACTCGAACGCTGGGAACAAACAACCGGTTATCGCTGGTAGTTAGTGACAAGCAACAAGCAACTTGGCGGCGTCCATGTAGGCTACGTTATTCGAGAGTTAATGTTTGGATGGGCTGAATTCTTTTCTATATAAACAGGAACATTCATTTCTGTGTTACGGTAAATAATTAACGTTAATTTTGCAAAACTTCCCACCGTCTATGGCTTTGGAAGCCATCTCTCTACTCTTTGCAGCAGTTCAAAAATCAAAATCTCACTAGTTTTTCCGTGTGTTCCTGTAAAACCCTGACGAGGAGATGGTGTGTGATCCTGTTCCGAGAACAGTGTTCTTGAGTCGTGAACCCGCCGTTCGAGGGTGAGAACAAGAAACCCGTGTCAAGAACGGGCGGCCCAAACTCGACCAAAAAGTAAAAAATCATTGTTCTCCCTTATGTACTAGTAAGTATGTAGCTACATGTACTTTGACAACTCAAAGTCACTACTCCGTCATACTCTGTGTATGATGGGTTTACAGTCACTTCGCCCCATTTCAACATCGCCCCTAACAACTTCGCCCCATCCCCACATCGCCCCAACCACTTCGCCCCATCCCCACATCACCCCATCTCCACTTCGCCCCATCTCCACTTCACCCCATTTCCACTTTGCCATCCATGCTCGAGTGTGTTACAAGCCTCTTCAAAAATGGTCGAGAGGGGAGTTCCACAAATGACATGTAGTTATTCTAGAAAACTCTATGGCATTAAATTACTGTCGACTGCACTGTCCATTACGGTGAATTGATACAGAGGCCTACATGTATGGTTGGACTAGCATCAGGGTTATTTCTCATCCTCTTCAAGTTTATTTAAAAGTGACACACAATTCCGTTGACATTGTTCTGGTAATAATTGTCAATGCATCCAGACAGCTGTCTGGGCGATTGGATGAAGCTCAGCACGCAGGAAATTTTGTGGAAACAATGCTAACTTCAAGTACGAGCAAAACAACCTGAAATTAAACTGATCAACATAGAAAATACACACATACAAAATACTAAGTATTAACGTGAAGAAATCTTGCATCATCGATGTTTTTCGATGCGTGACAGATCACGTACATGTATGGTCGCCGCGGCATGAATAGACTGGTTACCACACTCCATCATGCATTCTCTTACATGGGTGCGGCGGGAACCAGCACTCTGCGCACGTGTTTTTATCAAAGCGACAACGAAACATGAAGAAAACTTTTTTTGCTAACTTGCCAATAAAAATGTTAGGGTCTCGCCAAAAATTTGGGTCCCGCGGTCGGGAAATCAGAAGCATTGTTTTGGCCTTTGAAAGTTGGATTCTCAAATCGTTATTTGGGTACTCAAATGTCAATGTTTTTACTTGTTGCATCTAGACCTATGCCTCTTGTTACTGAAGAACAAAATGAACGATAATCGTTGATTACGCAAGGGTAAGTACTTATCTGAAGTATAATCAAGATTATACGAGTCCTCCAGAGGTGATAATCAACTTGCCTTCCGCTGCCTGCGAGGGCGTTTTCACCAGTCTTTAAATGAAAAAGCTCTTCCTGCCACACCAAGTGACCTCTGACCTCTTTGAAAGTGCTGCACTATCTGGGTGGGTCGTATCCCTATGGCTCGCCAAGACGGGATGAAGATAGGGTGGGCTAAAAAATTTTTTTTTTTTGAAACACGCCATTAGGCAACATCTTCTACAATATAGCAATGAACAAGAAAAAAGCCACAACTTTAACACTAACAAGTGAAACTTCAAAAACATTCAAAAGGCAAAGTATCAACTGAACTGTAAAATGAGCAAACTTAGCTCTACGCCACTTACAATACACATTACATGCACATGCATCCAGATCATATGTGCATAAGAAGATCATGACAAATATTTGCATCAGAACAAGTAATCAAACTCAGAGTTTATAAACATGTAGGGTCAACGCATACCAGCTGTCCAAATCATGCCTCATCAATCTCAAACATGGAGAATCAAGGGCTAGGGATACTGACATTACCCCAACAACCGGCTGGGAGTTGATTCTCACCTCCGGAGGACTCGTATAATCTTGATCATACTTCAGGTAACTACTCACCCTTGCATAATCAATGATTATACTTCGCCTCCTTCGGTTTCGAATCAACTTGCAATTTTGAAGCTGATTTCAGGATTACCTCTGCCATGGGCAAACTTGTCGATTACTTATGATAAAAGGTGTGGAAACTGGAATCTGACGCCCAATCCGCTGAATCTGTGATAACTTGCAAGGATATCCCTAAACTAAAAGATGCTGAAGTCACTGCACCACGCGTGGAATGTGCCTTAAACTTTGTGGTGTCAACCCCAGCCAGACGTAACATTTCAACAATGCAACGGCTCACTGTTGAAGATGCCACCTTTTTATGAGGTTTCATGTGATTGATCTGAAGCCGAGTTTCCCCATTCCGGAGGGGAGTTGTACAGTTGATGTAACAGGACACAGCCCTCCTCTGGACACAAGGATTTCTTCTCAAAGGCCTTAACTTCAGCACTTTTTAGTGGATGGCCAGGTCGGCTTTGTTTCTGTAATCTGGAGTGGATGAACCTTAACGAGTTACTTGTGATCGCCAATTGATTGATTGCAAATAACCTTGGGTCTAGCATCCACTCTAACCTGTCCACAAAGACTCGGGACTGCTGGTCCGCCAACACATTGTCCACCCTGGGAACATGAGAAGCTGTCAGCATGATATTCCTCGTCAAGCACCATTTCCACATTTTCACAGCCACTTGGGACAAATTTTCTGCGCGAGTTCCTCCTTTGTGCTTTATGTACGCCAGAGCAGTTGTATTGCCCAGATGTAACATGATGTGACAATCTGTCTTGTTCTCGGCAAAGGTCTGCAGGGCTAGAAAGGAAGCAAGAAGTTCTAGATAATTGATATGGTTGGTGCTCTCCTCTGCAGTCTATTCCCCCCCCCATTTTGCCAAGCTGGCAATGAGCTCCCCAACCATGAGTTGAGGCATCCGACGTTATCGTCAGTTGAGGATATGACAGGACCAGTGGTTTGCCATTCCAGTGTCTGAGGCAGTGTTTCCTCCACTGCAACTCGTGAAGACTTTCTTCTGACAGAGAGACCAGACTCTGGTAAGTGGGATCTACTCGGACAGACTGAATTAGATCCGCCTATAAGGCCCTTAGAAAAATTGGTGCTGAAACAACATCTTCGGCTGTAACATTCATTTTTCCAATGAGACTCGCCAGGGGCTCTGCTGATTGCACGGGATTTTGGGCCATCTGGGTGCAGTTGTGCGATGACTTCTAGCTGTGTGTTGCCAACGAGAAGTAGGACAGGAGACTCTTTCTTGGCATGTCTCTATTTTCTCAAAAGCTTTCTCAATATGCCTTTAAACATTTCAGTTTGGGTCTGCTGCATGGCAGTCAAGACCTGCATTTGCTGGGGTGAGAACCCCGCTGTAGCTCCATCTTGTGGGGGTCTGGAGATCGAACCACTTTGCCCTCATCCAGTACGTGATGCCTCTGCCTGATCACGGCCCCATGAAGGGAGGCGTGCATCTGGCCTTATGTAAAGGTCCCGATCAATAGGGAAGTGCGAAAGATGATCATCAGGGTCGTCCCGGTCCCGCATGGGGAAGCGTGACATGGGTCGTGACACCGCAGATTCATCTGCCGACCCGTCCGACATGGTCCCTGCATGTGTGGTTGGTAGCCACAGAACCCTTGCTAAAACAAGGCTATAAACGGCTGCAAGGACTGAGTTTGGGATATACAAGGCCTCAAGAAAGGCTGACAATAAGTCAAAGGATAATAACACACCAAAAGGGCATACAAATAACAAGTATAAATCAATGAAATATGCCAATTTCTCGCACGAAAACATTTACTCACACGAAGCGCCCGTTGCAGTAAGCAGAGGAGGTCAGAGGTCACTTGGTGTGGCGGGAAGAGCTTTTTCATTTAAAGACTGGTGAGGGTGCCCTGGCAGGCAACAGAACACAAGTTGATTCGAAACCGAAGGAGGCAAAGTATAATCAATGGGGCGAAGTGGAAAATGGGGCGAAGTGACCAAAACCCATATGATGGAGTAGTGACTTTTGAGTTCTTGAAATAGTATGTAGCCATAGCCTTATCTGACACGGCATGCACGGCCGGGGCCGATCATGCCGAACAGGCAGGAGCTAGCCTACATGCTAAAACTAGGCCTAGCTACGTATAAAGCATATGTTCCTTCCCAACTACCTGGCTACAGTTGGGCACGCCAAACGTTGTCAACTGTGTTCAGGTTAGACATAGATAGGCCAGGCCTACTGACTGTAATCCGTCCCTGCATGTCCGTGCGCCCATCGTGAAGTTAATACAGCTAGGCCCAGATGGGCAGGCCTACTACCACGACACCGTAGCCGGGTTTTACCTGTTCCTTCACTGCCACCCGCAGCGGCGTAAGAATTTCATCGGTATCCCCCATTCCAAGTCCCCAAATGTTATTTTCTTGCCAAACTTTGAGCGCCTTTCCGCCTCGCGATGCTTGTCTAGATCCCCAGGAACAGGATAGACCTTTCGCACTCAAACTTAGATGCCTTCGTGGACTCCGAGCACGAAAAAGCTGACGTAAACATACGGCAATTCTGACAGACCGAAATGCCATGCCACATGGATGTGTTTATTATGCATGACCTTTGCCACTGGTAGTTTGTAAATTGAGGAAGCCCGTGGTGTGCACGTTGATCTCCATTACAAAGTGCACGTGGCCGTACATTTGCCGCACACCACTGACGGTGGGTCAAGGGTTAAAGTTCTTAGGTCAACGTTTTCATACAATAGCTAAAAGGAACAGTGCAAGTTAATACCACAGGGTGCAATGGTTTTTTTTTTATCAAATCCATATGATGCATTCAGTTCATACTATTTAAATAAATATATTTTTTAAAAATACTAACAAATGGGTTGCAAGGTCATGAAAATAGGAGTGGAGAGAGAAAGGAAACATGGCGGAGGAGGTTTGTTCCTTCCTCACACAAACAAATGAAATGCTGAAGGGTAAATTGTATAAAGGAGAAAAAATAAAGCAATAAAGGATGGAAAAGCAATGGAAAGGGGAAGGAAAAACAAGCAGGGAAAGTTGTAAAACCGAAATAGAGTAGAAGAGATAGGAATAACATGAATTGAAAGGCCAACGGACGGAAGAGTGAAGGGGTTTGAACCACTCATTTGCAGCTGCTGGTGGTGGCATCCTTCGCCAGCACCACTAGGAAAAGGTTGTTCATACAATGACCATGACAGGAGAAGACTGAGAAACGCAGAAAGTAACCAATGGGATGTTTGGAATAGAACAGTAAGCAGGACATTGGCTGTAACACAACACACATCCAACACATTTGCTAGAAAGCTTCGGGTTTTATTTTATTTTACATCCAATTATACAACTGGACCTCTTGAAGACATAAGCATGACACATGTACAGTGTGACCACTGTTTATGCAAATGATGTTTATTTATAGAATTATGTACACAGTATTACTATACAAGTTTCTCTCTTTTTTTTGTTAATTTAAAAGACCTATGCATGCAAATTGCGGTCCGCCGACAAATATCCGAGTTCATGAACAATTATAAAGCTTCACTTTACTTTTTTTTTTCAATTTTTTGGGCTAGAAATACGGCTGCAGGTCATGATTTTGAAAAATAACTGATAATGTTAAACACATACTTTCAAGAAAAAAAAATAAATAAGTGAAACAAGCCCTAAAATTGTAAAAACATATTTTCCTTGGAGCACTGGTTAAAAAAATGAGTACGCATGAAATGGAATATGAGTAGACACTTCTTGAATGATTGCAGGCGAAATGAAGAGCAAAATACCACTTCACCCACAAACAACTTTCAAGGTTCAGGTTGAAACGCTTGACTAGATAGGCAGCAGTTGCATTATTAATAAAGCCCAAAATAAATAATAAATTAAATGACTGCTTAACACTTTTAACCAATCAATTAGAGGCAAAAAAGGCTGTGTATGCTTGAAAACAAAATGTTGGCTCTCAGTTTCTGCGAGCTGCAGAATGAAGGAGAGCATCGTCATGATGGCAGGACATGCGTCCACAGGATAAGTCTTCTCTGTACCAGCCGGTGATAATGTATTAGTTCTTCCCTTTAAATGATGCCAAGTTGTTGTCGTTATGTGGCATAGCATGAAATGGGACATAAAAATCTCCATTTCTGCCCTAAGTTAACTCATGTAACAGAGGCTTTTTTCCCGCAGCAAAATATATATCTAAAAAAGGGGGGGGCTGGAATGCAACATAACACTAGTCAATAATAATGAATCTTTTCTTTCAAAGGAAGGCGTATTTTAACAAATTAAATTGTTAATGGTAATCAGATTCTGAAAAAGCTCCAAAATTTAAAAAAGAATTTGTTTCGTAAACGGAGGGGGAAACACAAAAAAAAAATCACACTGTCACCCATGATTCCACAATGAAAACAAGCTGTTTCTAAATGTTGGACATTTTGGTCATCCTATACGCAGCCATCTTCAAAATCAAATGACCAAGCAAAATCTGGTAAAACAAGTAAAATCTTGTAAAGCATTTCTGATTATCAAAAATACATTCAAATTGACACATGGTACATCTCCCAAAAATGTGAAGAGCTGGCAAGGTACTAAAGAAACTTGTGACTCGACTGAACGGTAAAAATCTTTTCTGAAGAAATAATGAAATTGGAACTTTGATTTAAATTGTGTAACTCTTGCAACAAACCTATGGAGCTACTGAAGTCAATTCTGAGGTTTGGGTTCCAAGGTTTTGAACACGAGAGACATCATCTCAAAAACTTTACATGCTTGGGACTCATTGGAAGGCTAAATATAATGTGCGCTGTTCACAAGAATCGTTGTCCGAACTGGCCATAGATGTGCTTTCTATAAAATTAATTAGCTGCTTTGGTCAATCACAAACATTTTTCTCATGCTCTTAAATACTCATCTCGTTTTACATTCATTATATTATTTTCTCTGAACATCCACAGAACTGCAGCAATAGTGGGTTTCGTAGGGAAATGAAAAAAAAAGAGTTTGTAAAGTGGTCATCAAGTGCTGTACCCAGTCTGAACATCTGGCTTGCCCTTTGCCGACGCATTTTATTCAGCACTGCAAGTCCGGAGCTTTCCAGTGAGATTGTGGGGGGGGGAACAAAATCACCAGCCTGTGATTTGCAAGGTGTGATTGACAAGTGCTTAAATTTCTCCCGAAGAAGTTCTCGGGAAGCACTGAGCATGTACAATGTTAATCAAATTCAAAGGGCAAATGGGCCAATTTACATTTCCCGGACACAAAGTTTGTTTGCTGTAGCTACGGTCACTCTAACAGCACTGTGATAAATGTGATGACCATACCACTCTGACTCAAGACGAATATAAGTGGGCAATTTCGGTGAATTATTTTTCCAACGTGGCGTCCTTTCTGTCCAGTAAAACTTCAGTTGGCTACACTTTGTGCTCATCGTCACCATGATTATTATATGCACTGTGTTACAGAGGATGTAGAACGTACATGAACTACATGTACAAATGTATTGGCATTTGACACCACAGTGAACAAGTAGTTAGGCAAGTAAATGAGTGTGCTTCTGCTGTTTGTGACGTAAGCCATGACAAGTTATCAATTGGACAAGGGTCCTGTGCCGTTTTCATCCAAGCAACAAAAACGCCAATAGAATGAACTTTCACTAATAACATATCACCGTGCATACTGGTCTGAATACATGCCTGTGTCTTGTCAACACTTACAAAGTTGAGCTGGGTTTTTTCCCATCATGCAACCACGTAGAAGCAGATACAATGTTATGACAAGAGCGGTCAAGATGGGCAAAACATGGCGCTCCATGGGCCGGTGTACAGGTAGATCAAGTACAGGAAATAATTGCAGGCATCACTGAATGTGGCACGTGGGCCCAACATTGCCGGTTGTCATTACTTCATCTCTGGCCCTGCGTGTACATGTGTAAGGAAACTGCTTGTATGCTGCCAAGCTCAAGTTTAACCATATGCTGCAGGAGAGCCGGGTTTCGGGCACATAGGCTTTATACAAGAAACCAGGGAGCCCGAAACCAGACAAAAGAGCTGGGCCTTGTAAAAGAAGACTGTACTCAGAACAAAAGATCGAGCTGTGATTTTTTGAAGAAGTTTGAAACCGGAAAATCTTGAAAATCTGCCGGTTTTACATCATGCAACTTCAAATTCCACCCGGCAGCAAGTGATTAACCGCCACTTTGAAGTCATGTCTGCTGCAACACAATCACTGAAAAGATCATTCACCATATGCCCCACAAACTACATAACCAACATGCCGTCTGGAACTCTCTCCTCTCAAAGCAATATGGGAGCTGAGCTTAGAAACTGAAGGAACCAAATTCCACAAAAGGACCAACAACGCTTTTCAGGTCTCTCATCATTTGTGGAATTTTGCGAGAATAAACACACTTGAACAGCTTGCCACTAATTTGGGATGTGAAAAAGAAATCATTACTTGCTGAAGACTAATTATCAGGTGAAACCCCTTGGTACACTTGCAACCAAGGAGGAAATCAACCCATGAACGAGAGCTGGACCCGGAACTTGTTTCTTGAACCCTCACCCTGCCAGACGCAGCAGAGTGGATCAGGTGGAAAAGTCTGATGCACTTTGATGCACTGGGCAATCAATCAGCAGCCGAGCAAACTGGCCATGTTGAGACATTGGGAGCTAGTCCCATTGACCAATGCCACTGTTGGATCCTTGTGGTGTGTGGCAACCACAGACACCAAGGCTGTTTGGCGGTGGTAAGAGTTGACCTGCTGATCATGTAGAGTTGACCAGAGTTGATCATGTTACACTGGGCAGGCAAGCCACTTTGACAACTGATGCAATTTGATGTGTCTGGCAGAGTTTCTAGCCACAGTACCCGGGAGGGTTTGGGTAAACACTAATACAACATGGAACCGGACTGTAATACACATCTAACATTATGGCCGTGTCCCAAACGGGCTTCCAGAGCTACGGCTAGGTCTATTGTCTACGCATCTCCACGCATTTCTAATGGAGTGAAGACCTAGACCTAGCTCTAAACAAGAGATTCGGATGCAGCCTAAGAAGCCGGCACCTTTCCTTTGATTTTAATAAAGACCCAACTTTACTTCTATTGAGGGATCATCTTTGCGGACAGTTTTCTGCTTGCTCTTCAAAATCTGTGAATCACTTTAAAAATGAGAAGAACGCACTTGACACGGGGATGCTGAAATCGTCAACAATGCCAAGGTTTAGGCAGTCATGCAGCGACCACTTCAAAGTTTCAAGATGCAGGGAATCAGCAATCTCATTAACTCCCGCCCCAAAACTGTTATCAGCTTACTGAAGCCCCTGTTTCAAGAAGTTAATACCATGAGAGCGTGACCCGAATTCATCCACTGCTTGGGACTTTTTTTAGCTTAAATATGAGCAGATTACTGCGCCTGTGTCAGATACTTGGCATGCTGCTTTGGCTGGTAACCTAATTTTGGCAAGCCGCTATTTCTATGCTTAGCATCTCCAGGAACCTGGGCGCAGAGCCGGTAGCCCTTTCCATCATTGCCTGATGTGTTAGCAGCTGAAACAAGCTCCGCTGAAGTACACCGTGCAGAAGTCCAGATACACCTGACCAAGTGGCACATTCTTCCTGGTACTGCCTCCTCTTGCGCTTAGAACGTCTCCCTGCAACTCCAACCACCGAGCTCACTGGTGCCACGAACGCACTTCGACCGGTACCAAGAATCAATTTCCATGACTCAGCCCGTCAAGAATCAATCACTACGGACAAACTAGGAACACAAACGTTGAGGACGTATTTCTTCTTTTGCAGGATGACTGAGAAAACCCCCTGGGTGTTGAAACTTGAAGAATGAACGGAGAGCTTGTAACTCTAGCCAATGGTGGCTAGAAACAGTTGCTAAGAAGCTGCCTCTGGAGTTGACGTACTTGAAGAGCTAACGGCTACACTAGAACTGCTGACACTATTTGCGGTTGCTGTATTATTTTTGTCAGCTGGGTTTTTCCTTCCAGGTAGAAGGTAGGGTTGTTTGGCTAAGGTCAGAACATCGACTCGATCCTCTTTCTGGTAGACTAGGCACTGGCGGATGAAGTCCTAGACAAAAGGGTGGCAAAAAAAAGGGATTTAGTTAGGGTTCCAGGTTTGCAAAATGAGTGATTTCCCGTGAGCCTCTTGACTTGGCATTGTGTCCAAAAAAGACAATGCAGTTCTGAGGCTTCGGCTATTTACCATAAATGGCAAAGAATTAAGGTGTATTGGGAAAATTTAAATCATATAATGCCTGGCACCAGCAATGGCAGGCCTTAAGATTAATAAGCAACGCCATGGTATTATTTATAGTGTTATGGGTCCTCCCAGGTTTAAAAAAATCAACCAGGATGATTTTGCCAGAAAATATAATAAGAGCTATCCACCTCAACCAAAAATCCTATGATGGTACCTTAAAAATCCTATTTTAAGAAAAAAATCCTACTCTTCACTGTCGCGTAACTCGAAGCTTGATTTGTATGTAAACTATCGAGCAAGCGCGATGTATAGTCTGGGCTCCAGACTGATTTTGCTTATACATCCATAGTTTACGAACAGTGCACAAACTGTACAAACGAAGCAGCAACAGACAATAGAGGGCCTCGTGGATGGACACCAGGTCATGCGTATTGCATGCGTTTGCATGGCATTTTCGATACTGTCGACGACTGATGTTACCACGCGAAATTACCTCATGAAAAATGTCAATTTTCATGCCAAACAATAGGTAAAAAGCTAAAATAACTACACAGCTTATTTTTTTGGTACATTGTATTTTATTGAGAAAAACTGTTGTGTCGTATTGTCACTGAAAAATCGTACAAAATACGATAAAATCGCACTAGTTGGCAGCTCTGTGTAGGGACTGGGGACCAATTAAATCGCAGTAAGAAAAATTTCCTGCACAGGGGAGGATTTAGGAAGGATCCTTAACAAAATTGCCTGCAGGAATCTTTGGAGTTGATCTAGCCAAGAGAAAAGCACCAACCTTTGCCTCGGGGCTGACGACTGGCTTGGTTGGGAACTGGACCTGGGTGGCTTTGAGAATCGTCTTTTGCTCCAGGATGGATGCCTGGGACAGGTTGTGACCAAAGGGCTGGAAAGGAACAAAGTCCGGACGGTTATCAAAAGAAACTCCACAAAAGTACTCTTGATGTCAGCCTCCCACGATGCCATTGCCAGCTAACAAAGCGCCCTCTCTTGTTCACATACTGCCCCCCGTATAGATTGATGAGGTGGAATTGAGGGAGGCTCACCTTCTTCCCATACAGACACTGATAGAAGATGACGCCAACGGACCACACATCCACCTTGGAGGATATCTTGGGGGGCTCCTGGCCGACTTGAAAACACTCTGGGGGCAGGTACCTGAAATACAAACACACAAATGCACACCGTATATTTTAAGAAGTTCTCTGTCATTGCTTTAATACAGTTTTTAAAGCATGTGCAAGACGGACTGTGAAATGCTTTTCTTGATGAACCCATGAAACAGAAGTTCAGAGATTGAAAACAAATTTTAAACATATTAAAACTTTAAAAAGCATCTTCCTCAAGGGTCCCTGCCTACTTAAAGTCCCATGCTATTAAATGTTACAAGGCTAAGACATTAAAAAGTGGGTGTATGCAAATTCACGCGAGTGCATTTCTTGACTACATCAATCGGTGAGACTCACCAGTATGTTCCCGCCCCTTGTGATGTTAGGTCCATACCACCTTCTTGTGAGTTGAAGTGATCATCGTCCATGATCTTGGACAGACCAAAGTCTGTGATCTTGATTTCCCCGCTGACATTACCTGAACTTAGAAGAATGTTACCTGCAGTATGGAAATGGAAGTTACATCGGCATATTAAACGTCGCCAAGTCAGGAACTGTAATGCTCTACCAATATCAAGATTAACATAACCCTAACTCCTGACGCCATTGGGTCCATCCTACAAAATCCTCCAACTACCTCCGTGTAAAAAAAATCGGACTGAAGTCTTAGAGCCTTTCCATGTACATGTCTTTCGGTCCATTCCACATCCGCATCCGTTAGCCGTGTTTCACTCCCATGCTATTTCAACAAACACTTTCTCTTCAGCTTTAATATGCATATAGACTCCAGGCCCAATGAAAACATCTTCAACTGTATCTTTAATGTATTCCTTATGGATACGGTCAGTGCATCAGTCCTTAAGAAATTCCTGTCAACAAATTGAGGAAGTACAAACAATATCCTGGAGCAGTGCCGTTGATTCCATACATAATTTAGGCCTAAAGTTATGCATGGATGGGCACAGACAAGACATGGTCCAGCCCAAGACCTTCACATCCCTCAATTTCAAATTCCATCGAACCCTTTTAGCACACAACATAAATTCTCAAAAATCCTCACAAAACCACACATGATTTGGGAAGACTTGAGCGGGTCAATCCTCACAAACCCTAATTTGCCCAAAATTCAACATCTTGGTCCAATATTACACAGCTACCAAAGAGAACTACTTGGTGAATTTATGTGTGCTAAGGAAACACAACAGCAGCTGAATTCTGTGTTGAATTCAGTATTGGTTTTATAACTCACCTGGTTTGAGATCATAGTGTATGACGGGCGGCTTACGCTCGTTGAGATATTTCAGGGCTGAGACAGTCTGCATCATGATGGAGCGTGCCTCCCTCTCGCTGATGATCTTGTGCTGCTTCAGGTAGAAATCTAGATCATTACCCGGGCAGTATTCCAACACTGTGCAAAATCTGACCAACAAACAAAAGGAGGCCAACGGGGAATTGGTTTGTTTCTTTCACTGTTCATGTCTTTTGTAAGCTGTCGAATCATACATGTACCTTCTCCTGTTGTAAGGTTTCTGTGGTTCAAATACCTGCTAGGAATTGATTCATCTCCTGTTTTTTTTTCAGTTCTGTGTGCTACTTTTTTCATAGTTTGTTAATGCATCTAGCTCATCTCTCTATTCTAATCAACTAAGGATTTCATGATACTGCTGAGGAGTACGTATCAAATTTACACGCTTAGCAAGTGTCCACTGGGAACCAGTTGTAAACAACACACACTACATTACATTTTGGCTAGTGTGCTGTTCTCAGCTGTGTTTTTTTTTCTTTCATGCTAAGCAGAAGTGGGTGCCAAGCAGGTCACCAAAACTGGCCCCTGCTCTGTATCTTGTTTCATCTTGCTTTGGAGTAAACTTATTGCTTTTAACCTCATTTTGAGCACGGGTTTTTCCTCCGTTAGTCTTGTATTTCATGACATTAAGTTAGTTAATATGATAAACTGTAAGAATCGTTGCAGAAAAGATTTATTTCTTTCTGTAGTGTTTTCCCCCAAAGGAGGTAACAATACGAGTTGGAGTTTGACATTGATGTGATCAACGTCTGACAGACATGAAAACCCCTCACATTCTGCTGAAACGAATGAAGTTTCTGAAGGGATTTGACAGTCCAAATCATAGTAGGCTTAGATGACACTTTGGTACATTGATCCACTCTCACTTACGAATTTGAGTCGATTTCAAAGACATCGTAAAGCTTGACAACTCTTTGGTGATCCAAGCTTTTGTGAATTTCATATTCCCTAAGCGCGTGTCTGAAATGAAAAGAGGTGTAAAATTAACATATCATTTGTTTTGATTCACAACAAAGAAAGACTGAAAATCTACGGACAAACGGTGCTGTGTCAGAGTGGTTAAAAAAACACTGGATACGTGGGGATAGACAAACAGGAATTTTTCTACAGAGTTAAAAATACCAATATCGCAATTTACAAATATTCAAACTTTATGCTCATTTCATCGGAGAAAGTTACGAAGAATGCAAGAACCCATTCTGGCTACTGTAACACTGAATGGGCCATCCTGAAACTCCATGTGAGGAAAGTTCCAGACTGAGTGCGTGAGCACTGCCGTCCTTACTTGATGTAGTTGGCTTTCTTATCTTCCTTCCACTCCTTGTTGAGTTGATGAATCTTGCAGGCCACGTATCTCTGCTCCTTGAGATCGAAACCCTGAAGACAGAAAACAGAATGAAAATCAGTGACCTCTCACAAAAACACGAGTTGAGTTTATTGACCAAAAGAGCTTTTTTGATGGGGGCTCAAATCTCATGTACAAGTGGAATGCACAACTTCTACGTCGGTAGGTTAATGTTTAAATTTGATTGGTGCTATGACGGAGGGTCATACAACAAAAGCAAGCTGCCCCGTTTTACTCAAGGGCCATTTTTCAATTCTACGTTTTTTCCCACATCACAGAATCATTTCTGATAGTTTACCATTAGAACCAAATGGAAATACTTCCTATCTCTGGCCCCTCATCGCACGGCTACAAATCTCTGTGGCAGAAAGTTAAATTGTCTCGAGCCAAAGAGTCTCAAACAACTAACTTCATGAAGTAACAGCGTGGAGCTAGAGGCGAAGACAACGGTATGGAAAATGTCCACATCTGGGGGAATTCAAGAAAACCTGTTCATCTCACTCTGTGTACTTCGCTGAAGCCCCCTTTGCCCAGTAGGCCTAGCAGCAGGTACTGGTTGTTGAGGGTCTGGTGCTGGTTGAAGCGCGACTGGTCCTCGTTGTGTATCCTCTTCAGCTCCCGTATATGCACGTTCCGCTCTCGTTCCAGTTTCTCCAGCTCAGCTTGCAGATCAGCTTCCTCCTGTGATTGAGGGAAGAGACACTGAGGGATTTGGCAACAATCATTCAGGTGAAATTGAGTGTATGCTCTCTGTGTGTGGGTAAAGCTTTCATCTGAGAAAAATAAACGAAATAAATAATGCTTTGAGTGTGATTGGAGCTTGAGGCCGTTTTCCAATACTCAACTTCGTCTCCGTCTCAGGCTTCGTCCCCAAAACCAATCCCCGATTGTGGGCCTGGAGCGTTTAAATCAAATTGGATTACTGTATGTTTTTGCTCTCTTGCATCTTATTTGATGTTTTGTGGCACTATTAGACTAATTAGTGCGCTTACAGCTTCAAAGTCAGGTAGTAAAAAAAAACAGTTGAAGCCCGAGACAGAGCCGAAGTTGAGTATTGGAAAACGGCCTCAGTTACTGTCGAATGCCATCATGACTCCGACACAGAACTAGACCAATTCTAGTATCACATCCCCTCATTTGATGAACATGTTGGGGATCGGTCGCCGATTCACCATCTTTTGATCTCACAATTTTTTCTGTCCACAAGCTCACCTTCCTAAGCGAGGCCAGTCGCAGCTTGAAGATCTCATCCCTCTCGTAGTACTCCAGCGGGGTCATGGCAGGCTCAACGGCAGGCTTGGCAAACACGTCCTCCGGCCCGTTGGCCATGGTGGCAGCCTTGGCGGCCTTGCTGGCCTTGGCCGTGGCCGCCTGGGGCGTGGTAGGGGGCTTCTTCTTGGTCAGCAGCTTCCGTTGGTGCTCGATCTCCTCCTTCTCTTTGCTGAGCCGCTCTTGCTGCCTGGGTCACCACAGGAAAGATGGAGGAATGCAGGTAAGGGAAGAATACAAAACTATTAAACTTAGGGGCAACTTGAGGTCGACAAAAATCCTGTTAAACCTCATAAAACCTCAGAGCAAACCTGGAGTTGTTGAATTTGCACCGTCTGGGCCACTACAAGAATGAAGAGGAATGTAGGTTTCCACCCTGAGCTGAAGTGCGCCCTCAACGGCGAAAGACAGACAGATGGTACTAAGTTTTCCAACTGGGTCCTTGCACACGTTCGGTATGCACGTGAAGACCA
This sequence comes from Acanthaster planci, assembly GCF_001949145.1. The sequence goes on from NW_019091406.1 coordinate 1,006,147, forward strand.
TACATTCCAGACTAAATTTGTTGCGCGTACTCAGCATGCTCTGCGTCAAACCCGTGTAAACTCACGTGCCTATGCCGTAAGTGGGTATCAAAGGACGGTCGATTTGGTTTCAAAACAAGCCCTCTTATGTTCCTGCTCGAAGCGGATAGGAAGGAACGCACAATTAAACGACGGGAACCTGGAGGTTTCACCCTGAGATATCCTACAAAAGCCTCTTAAACTTCGCATCTAGAGGTAAACCTTGAGTTACTGCTCGTTTTATTCAACATTCTTTCCTGATAACAATGCCATTGTGGTTGTATACACTGGCAGTCATAAACTATTTTGAAATAATGGTACTTACTTTTGAGCAATCAGAAATCACATCTTATTGGCATTCCTTGGGAAACTCCAGGACAACAAAACCACAGTCAACTGAGAGAGTGTGGGTCATCTACACAAAGTTAAGCAGTTTGAAAAGCGTCACACAGAAGAGGAGCCTGGCCTTACTTGATTAGATCTGTGAATGCGTAGCCATCTTGCCAGGTCTCCACAAACTGCGCCCCTTGCCTCTTGGTGGTGAACTGTCCCAACCGTAGCCGGTTCTCCATGCTTTTCCGCCGCGCCTCTTTCATGTCGATATCAGACTGTTGATGACAGATGGGAAAGAATTTGGTCATACGACAGAGAGAAGCTACTTTCCCAGTGATTAGCAGTAGTACTGAAAATACACATTGAACAG
>NW_019091406.1:1007291-1037575 GCF_001949145.1 Acanthaster planci
GTGAGGTTCAGTATGCTTTCTAGTGCAGGAGCCTAGGGGGTTAGGGTTAAGATACTGATTCCGACCCCATTTCCTTCCCAACATGCACTCCAACTCCTGTTCTGGTAACTTTGCAATTGGGATTTACGCATTATGTTCAAGACACCTGTTTCTTCACTACAAAAGCCATTCTCTCTCTTTATAGCAGACACTTTGCCTGGCTCTGTACCTGAACATGGACATGTAGGGGCCATGTGGTTTGGACTGTGTGCCAACATTTTTCAACAGAATGCACACAAACATGGACAGCCATCACAGGAGATGCATGATAAAGTGTCTTTCAGCAACTTCTGTCGGTGACGGTGCACCACTGCCCAAAGTAATGCATTCGACTGTGGAAGCCAGTAACTAGTAGCTACATCCCATAGGCTTGCGTACTACTACTGACTGCAGGTGCGCAATTCAGACAATTCTCCTTTGATTTTGTTTCTTTTTTAACCCTCCGAAGGCCTTGTTCTGCCGTGAAGTCCAGCCCATACCAACCTTCTCTATCAACAACTTCTTTGTCATGTTCATGCTCTTGGCCATCTGTTTCTGTAGCATCTCCAGCTGCCTCTGGGCCTCTGTGTGTGTCTACAAATACAAGAGAACAAGCAGGTACACCTCACACTCAACGAATCACCATTCAGACTCTTGAAAGTTAAGTATCCACAGCAAGAGTTCAGCCTATGCAAAGCGCGTCGTGTTCCATGAAGTAAAATTCATGGCTATTTCACTAACCTGCACACAATAATTACACAGCTTCTGAACTAGAAAATGACCCAGTGTATGAGTGATTTCGGGTTCCAAAAGTGGCTAAAATAACTGGTCACTACAGCAGCTTGAGAATCCAGCTTGAAATTGGATGTAAGCGTCCTGGCCGACAACTTGCAATGGACAGCTACTAATGCTGTCCCTTGGGCTCTCTGATGTGTTTGAAGTACCTGACAGCCTCATTTTTCTGTTAATCTTGCTTACTTCCGAGTTCATGCTGATCCGTACACCTTCCAAAGTCGCGAGTGAGCAAATACTGTGTGTAACCTGCCTCACCTGTTTCAATGACTGTAGAGCTGTCTGTGATTCCCTGATGCCGCTTGTTACTTTCCCTTCCAAGCTGTTAATATCTTCCATTGTCATAAGGGTCTATATAACGAACAGAAGAAAAAAGCACAACATGACCACCTAAGTCCTCTGGCATTTCCACCAGGAACCTTCTAGACACTCTCAGAAATCCATCAACGTGAAGGAAACCCACAATGTGTTCTTTGTACCTTCCATGGAAAGTATTAGTGATGGGGCTCTACCTCCTGTGAAAATCCTCCAACATCTTTGGATGGATTTTAAAGAATAAAGGTGTTCCTTACAATCCCAAATCTGTCAAAAATATGGATTGTGCTTTTCTGTTTAACTTCAAAAACTTATTACTTAGGTAATATGGACTTATAACCGTTGCCACAGGCAAGCTGACCCCTGTCACTAACAAATCACAATACATTTCTGAAACACCTGACTGTCATATTAAACCCAATAACGTTTATCTTTGAAGCAAATCCCCAGGCAATCTGGTTGGGAATTCCCCAATCTCTTCCACGGGGCAGGAGCGCAACAGTCTTGTCGGGTCAACTTTCAGAGTGTATCAAGCCCAATGTGAGGTAAGATGCTAGACCATATAATGGGCAGTTCTGAAGGATCTTGCAGAATTAGGGTCAACTTCTGCTACAAGCACTAGCAACGTTTGACTCAAGACTTTAAGCTCTTGGTGGTAAGGACAACTACCTGGGTGGCACATGTAGCAGTTTCCTTGCGTGGCATGTGCGGCGGTGGGTATGAAATGGTGGACAGATCCATGTGATTTGTGCTGCCAGACGGCGATTGAGGATACTGCCGACAAAAGAAACACAACCAGGAAGATTAGCAACCATCACCAAAATGTAGATATGGACTCACCAAACCCTAGTAAATCCGGGGTGAGACTGGAGGAAAATGAAATAGCCGCAAAATTATCTGCGTTGGCATAAAGGCACCCCTTAAGGTACCTTTTCTCCTGTCAACTTTTGTCAACTTCTATATGTAAAAACACTGTAACGGTAAACCATGGTTTTTCTGGATTTTGAAAGAGATTGTTTGAATAAATCCTGAAATCAAGAAAAATCCTGACAAATCTCACCAAGTCTATAACCCTCCTTCTGTTTTAACCGTCAAAAACGCCTTCCACTTGATTTCCCCCGGTACACAGACACATATGGGAAATTTGACTGGTTTTGACTGATATGACAACTATGCCAAGAGTGTATCTTAGCATAGGAAGGTTAAGGTTTCAGATGTCCTAAGAACACGTAACAATTTGGGGGGGGTTTCAAATTCAGAAATGGCATCTGCTGCTGAGCATGCTCTACGGACATGAACCTGAGGCAGAGCCAAGTTTTTATCATTTGCAAGTTTAGTATTGATGTAAGAATAAGTAAGCAATGATTGGCGAGACTTAGTTACAAATGAGCTCAACAAAGAAATCTGCTACTAAGTCTCAAAAAACTGGCTTTCAGCAAAATCTGGTTATAAGCCAAAATGTCATTGTGCGTCTCCTGTGAATGGTTCCCTGCTGATATTTTACGAAGCAGAGTGTGTGCCTGGGTTCTTACCGGTGGTTGTGAGGTGGAGGGGGATCTCGGCAAGAGGACAGGATTTGGAGCTCGTCCCGGGCTGTTTCCTGTCGTCTTGAAATATTCACTAATTTTTTTGGCGTTGTGACCATGACCTGAGATACAAAAGAAAAACCACACACATAATTTAACCAATGGGGACTCATGCCTGCACTTGTATTTTTTTGCCTTTACCTGACGCCAACCAGGCTTGAAACACATCATCACTGTCTTTCCCTAAAGGTTTTGTTACACTCCTGCGCTTATGATGCCATGTGTGGGTGTTCTCTGAAGCAACCGTGGTTTGTGACTAGAAACGCAAGAACAGAAATTGAATCTGTCTGCTTTGCGTCATAGCATACTTTCTTTTTTCAGCATTCGTTTCACCGTAACACTTCAGAAATTTCTGCTTGAAGTATTCTGAATCCTCCAATACGCAGGGACATAATGGAACACCCTTTTAATTCAAATTCACATCAAACGCTGTGTTAAGTAATCAAGACCGGCATCTACCTTTCTCAATCCTACAAAATCCTCCAAAATTTGCAGTCAATGTTAATTGAACTGAGAAGGTTAGTATTAATTTTGTCCACGACCAAGCTGTACACATGAATTGTTGCAGTGAGATGCATCCTAAGTTTAAGAAGTCCCTGTGCCAATCCAACGACAGTTTAAAGTTGTGAGATCATAAGTGTCTTCAACTGCCATGAGGCATTAGCATCAACACCACAAAGGTCCATCCGGTTTTAAAAATGCATTTCAAATAAACTCAAACCAAAATGAGAGTTCCATTTACGCAATCCAGAGGCACAAATCTTACTTCAAATGACATTTTAATGTTGACGGCCCTTTGAATCTTTCCTCACCTCCACCGGAGTTCTGATCGTGATTTTCCGGTAGTTTCCTTTTTCTTCTCCTTTCCTTTCTCTCCGGCGTTCCGGTCGTAGCCGCCCGCAATGCCTGGTTACACAGGGCAGGAAAGATTAAGTGCACGCAACTGCGGAATAAACCTGGCCTTCACAAATGGCGTACAATGGCATGATGAGGTCTGAGCACTTTTTGTGTGTGACTTCATCCCAATCCAAGTATCCCACAGCTTCTCCTCGTCTTCTACCTCCCAACCTTGTCCAGCTCACGCGTGTGACATCATTGTGACTTAATCCTTACCCATTCGCACAATATGGTCTTAAAAAACCACTAAAACCAGAAATAGATCACAGTGGTGTGTGTATGCCTATGCATTTTGATCATGAATCAGATTGAATCTAGGAATGTGAGGCCACGTCTGGACAGACTGGTTTGAGGCAATGGCTTTGGACTTTAGCCACTGGTGCCATAGCCATTAACAATCTTCTTTTTGGGGCCAATACCTGAATATCGCTGTCCTCTGTCTGTGGACTGTGGCTGCCGGCACTCTGACTGGAATCATCGTCGATAACGATGGGCGGCTGGCTCCGGGTGCCCTTGAAGCGGGCCTCCAACCGCTCCAGCCGCTGGGGATCAAAATTGCGGAAGTCCTGCATTGCGCCTGCCTCACAGAAGCGAAGAGATGACTGACATGTATGCTACTAGCGAAGACGGTGTTTTACATCCTTCGTATTCTGAAACAAAGTTTAGAAACAGTGAACTGACAAGTTTTCTTTTAGCGTAAAAGGCATGACCAATCCTGATGTGGGTCAAAATGTCACATTTATCATACCATTTTTCAGACAATTTCTGAAAGTCAATGAACAAATATAACTCCGAACTGGAAGTTGACAAACTAACTCTCTCTGCTTCACCTCAGAGACTAGATCCCCAACTTCCAGTATCTTAGAAAGCTGATATCAACCATCAATCTGACATATACCATGTTGTTTCTCTTGTATGGCATCACAGAAATGCTGGTGATACATGTGTCGTCATCTTTGCATGTCTCCCATGAAGAGTAGCTGGGGCAATGCTTGCACGAGAGTACTTCATCCGGACTAAAGTTCCAGAAAACTGATCCCGAGAAACAGTTCAGTAAGCTAGCATACTTGACTTGTGCGCAAATCCTCACAAGTGACGGTTATTGGATCAGTGAGAAATTAGGCTCTCAATCACGAATATGTAAGAGGTGTGGCAATGGGGTTTACTTTTCTCCAAAGTGAGGCACCATGTGCAGCTGCACATGTCCCTGATTCTGCCAGACTCCGTAACAGGTAGCAACAACTTACAAACAGGTTTTCTGATTTAATTCCCCTTGAAAAAAAATCCTCCAAAGCCTTAAGAAGTCAAACGAGAAATTGCATTTCAATGACGTCTGGGGCTTACGTTGTGATATTTTGGTGAATGGAGAAAAATAGTCACTACTGAGAAATGAACCTGTGGCCTCAAGATCCAGGATTATCAACATTATCCATTTGACCATCCAAGCCAGTGATAACATGACCCAGGGGTTATCAAGTCTTGAGAGCATGCGGTCAAATCCCGGAAGGGCCATGCCAGCAAGCAGCAATTTTGTTTCCCTATCCAAAAAAGACCAAATATTTTCCATTAGTGAATCAAAAACCCAGTTTACTTGCAGGATATATCTCACTTTGCTTTTCGTTATCTATGGCACTAGAGGGTTTTTTTTAGAAGGAAAATTGCATAAGGTATGAATTCCATCTGAAAACCAGACACAGATCTGTCGTGGTAAAATGTTAGTCTCCAAAATGACTCACTATGCATGGTCAATTGCCATGTCAGCAACAAAAAGAAAAAGCACACCAGTACCACCAGCTCACACTCGGTATCGCTGCCAAATTATGGGCAAGTCCCATTTGTGAATTTGTTGAAAGTCTCTGGTAATAAAACTGTGGCATGTGTTACCAATCTTGTGTATAATGTACACGTACGTTGCACCACCTGTAGCGTTGCTGGAATGTAACTGTACAGACGGCGCTATCTGGAATCTTGCACAAATTTACTGCACTCCATGCTGAGATGATTTGCCTTTGAACACGTTGAATGAAATCCCTTCATAAGATAATCAATTAGGAGGAGTGCAATAAATTTGTGCAAGAGATAGTCGAGATTGCGCTCAACAGGTGCACCACTCTTTCCAAAATTGTTTACTACATGATGTAGGTCTAGGCCTGCTACTGCACTAGTCACTTGGAAAATAGGCCTACAAACATGACAAATAAAAATACATACACTTATATATCCTTTCTTTCTCCTACACCTAAACAACACTGCAATCCAGCATCATCATTTCAACAAAACCATGCGACAGAAAAACACAAAAAAATGAAATGAAAAAAAGCTGAATGAGTCCCTATTTAATGTCAATGGCTCAATTGTAGCCTTGCAGTTTTGTTTTAATTGCATTGTAAATTGGTGACCAAATTTTACCTCTAAACAACGCAGAAAAGCCTTAACTAAAGCCTAATCTGAAGTTAAATGTTTTTGAAGTGTCTGGTTAAGTAAGTACAAATGCATTCCATTCAGAAATCGTGCAAGGTACATGTACATAAGAGAACTTCAATACATGTTAAGAAATTCGGTCCCAGGAAAAAATCCAAGATGGCGCTTTCCTGCTACCCAGAGACGTAAACATCTTTCAATCTTTCTCAAACAAACTACTGCACAAACTTCACCACGATAGGCACAACAAACAAAAATTGTCTACAGAATACACTTCAGAATTTGAACATGAAATCCCACCTCTTAACTGGAAATTGTTGCAAGGTTTTGCGCCGCATGCGCCGACGAACACCTCTGTTTTTACTCTAGCGTGTGTGGATATGTCACCAGTCTCGGCCGGTATCGACTGACGTCACCGTCTGTCTCGGCTCCTTTCGGAACTTTTCGGAAAGAAATCCTTGAACCCTGCCACCGAATTCTGCAGTAGCCGGGTCAGGGTGAAATCAATTTCCGCCTCAAAGTTTGAATATTTTCATGACGTCATCTTCCCTTTCCTGAATGACCACGTTTTCGTTGCAAAATTCCATGCGGAATTCCGGAAAAGAAAACAGAGCTGAAGCCTTACTCCAAATCTAGTTATTTTGAGAAGCGCCGACGTTGATATATTGAGATTGACATTGAGCCGGGCGAGAAAGTGATGATGTCACGTCACGTTCGCAGGCGGGAAACTGGGTTAGATATGATAATTTAATTGGATGGGCTAGGGGTGGACGTACCTGCAAGACAGGAGATGTGTAGGCGAGTGGATATGGTTTGGAGAACTATGCTAAAAAAAAAAAAAAAAGATAACAAAAATCGGAAGTTCGGGGAAAAAGATGCCGGGTGCAAATAGATGTCGGAGAGTGTGCCAAGCCCACTCACCGCATCAGCTGGAATACTAATAGATCGGAATGGACTTTTTTAAACAGGCAAGTAAAATTCTTAAATCATCGGGCGAAAAGGTCATTCCAGCAAGCGATGGTATATCGACCAGCCATTGAATTGAATTTTAAGGTCCAAGACGCGTAGCAAGGGATTTTGTTGTTTCCCGACACTATAGAATTTTCGTCTAGTGTTCCCTCTTTTCATTGTTCTGTTTACGCTATAGTATCGGCGTTCCAACTTTGTTGATAAAGTCCAGTACCGTTGCTACCCCTCCCCGATGACGCTGTTAGATGCAAGACACAATCTGTTGCTTTTTTAGAGGATTCTTTTCAAAGCTTTACACTACAAAACACCTCAAACAAAATATGAGAGATTGGGCTACATGTGCCACGCATTGAATTTTGATTGTGCACAGTGCCCGATTTTTTAAAATAATTCAAACACTCTGCTTTTTCAAACTTCATACAATAAAAAAATTCAGACATCATTGTCATCTGATTGGCCCAGTATAAATTGGAAGGAATGTTTTCCTATATTTTCCAGAGCCTGAGACTGTGTCGGAGCTTGCCATGTCGGTGTGTAGGGAGTTGTCTCACTGAGAATTCTCATCAGAGAGAAGGAAATTTGTACAATTTCTCAAAGTGATGTTAGATTTCGCTGTCTTGTTGCTTAAGTTGCTGTTGTTCCAGGGTCCTTCAGTGTTGCCATGCCAACTGCATAACTGGACCGAGGCAGTGAAACACCAACTATGAAACTGCATCTTGAAGTGCTAAACGTCTTTCCTCCAAACACATTGAAAGCTAGGCATGTTTCACGTGACCTAAACATGGAAGTGACCTAAACATGTTTAGTTTGTCACAGTTCACAAGAGTCTAAACATGTCAAACCTAAACATGTGGGTACAAACTTAGCGTTTAGAGATGTGTTTGGATCCTAAGCACCATTTTACAGTGTACCGATGGTAAAAACGTCTTAGCTCTCAACAGTATTAAGGGGGGCCTATTACCAAACTGTTTAAACAGTGGAGTTCCAATAGTTCAATTTCGCTGAAGCATCGTTTTTTGTGATATCGAAAGAGAAACTGGAAACGAAAAGAGCCGAAGCAAAGCCTGCTTTTCACCGTTCTTCGTCAGTTTTTATTTTAGCATTTATCTCCTGCTTTGTTTTGAGTTTATGGAGGTGTTTCTTTCAGATGTTCACCGCAACAAAACTGTTTAAAACCCTGGTGTTTCATAACAACACCAGACTGGTGTTCGCCTTCAATGCTGAGGCTGTTTATTTTACGCTAAAGTTTGGGCACTTATCCTTACGTTTTATAACGACTTATTCACCATGCTGCGCGTTTTGTCACCATATCTTTGCCATTTTTAAGGTCGATCATCAAAATTATAATAACCCGCATTTTATGCATAGCGCCAGCCTACTTTTCCTGAGAGAAAAAAAAGTGCTTCGATAAAAATGAAGTAAAGGTCAATAAAATTAGGGTTTAAACAATTCAGAAACAAAATTGTTTGACGGATGACACATTCCGGATGGTGTTGAGGACAAATTGGGAGCCAGCAATGAAGACGGTGCGATCAACGCTACATCGTTGACAGAAGATAAGGAATGATGATATTTATGGTGCATGTCCGATTCATGGCCCTGCTGCGCGTCTTCGAAGAAATCCGTGCACCGATGCATTGGACGGAAAAATTATCAGGTAATTGAGAATGACGTAATGTCGATGACAGGTGGTACTTTTCGACAATCGCGATCTGCGCCGCTGATGAGTGAACAGGCGCACACACTTGTAAGTCAATTGGTTCATGCATTTTGTGACATCAATGCACCTGGTTCCAGAAGGCAATTTATATACCCGGCAAGAAATGAGACCGAGGGGTACCCCCCCCCAACATGTCCAATCCCTATACACATTCCAGGCTATTATTACTCAATACACCCCCCCCCAAGATGTCTGAAAGGAATTCCCCAGATTCCTGCGAGACAATGACCAACACAAAGCAGGGGGGGGGTTCTCTCTGTCTCATACCTTGCTGCATATGTCCTATGGGCAGCTTCAAGTTCAACCACGTGCAAGCACATGTGCGAACGCTCCATGCTTGACTGGTTTATCCTGAATAAGTAGATTACCATCACAACACATCATAGGTCCACAGGAAAAAGGTCTATAGCGTTGATGTTGGGAGCGAGAATCAGACTGGTGCCTCACCTTGGCAGGTAGTCGCATTCGTGTTTTCGTAACCGGTATCGCACATACAGTCGTAGCCGTCCGGGACATCCATGCAGACGCTGTTTGGGCCGCACTGATGGGAACCATCGGCGCATTCATCCACAGGCTCTAACAAAGCCAAAGATTGATTCTTCAAATCATTGACAACGATACATCCGAAGGCTGTTACAAGGCTGTAGAATCTGAGAGAAAAGCTGTTACAATTGCTAGTCTTTCTGAATTAGTAGTCATATGTTTCCTGTTTAGATCACTGTCGAAATCGGTAGAATGTTGAATGTTGAATTGAAAGTGAGGTACAACTTCATTTTAAGGAACATTAGAGTTGATGAAGACGAAATACAATTTCATTCCAATTCGAATCCAGTTTTTCCTGTAGAATAATTTAAAACTAGTGGTAAATTATGTCTAAATGTTTCAAGCCTCGTAAAAATGAAAGTAGGGTTTGATTAAGTTTATTTACGTTTTATCAACAATTAACACCGCTGACGGTTTATTGAGAATCTATGAACACAAAGACTTTCTTCTGAGGCGCTTTTTGGCAGATTTAGTCAGTACAAGATAGTTACGTTTTGTGCTCTCTTTCAAGGAGGTTACGGGAGTCAGTTATAGAATGACTTGAAAACCTTGTCCAAATTTGTGATTAATTTGTTTTTTGTGCGAATTTTCAAAGCTTGCGGTTTCCCCCAAAGGCACCTGTTTCGAAGCTAATTGTAATTGACAAGGTATGACACGTACGACTGGGAGTAGTTGTCGAAGACGTTGGACCAGCGGTGGGCGAAGAAGTTGGACCAGCGGTGGGCGAAGACGTTGGACTAGCGGTGGGCGAAGAAGTTGGACCAGCGGTGGGCGAAGAAGTTGGACCAGCGGTGGGCGAAGAAGTTGGACCAGCGGTGGGCGAAGAAGTTGGACCAGCGGTGGGCGAAGAAGTTGGACCAGGGGTGGGCGAAGACGTTGGACCAGCGGTGGGCGAAGAAGTTGGACCTGCGGTGGGCGAAGAAGTTGGACCAGCGGTGGGCGAAGAAGTTGGACCAGCGTTGGGCGAAGAAGTTGGACCAGCGGTGGGCGAAGAAGTTGGACCAGCGGTGGGCGAAGACGTTGGACTTGAGGTGGGCGAAGAAGTTTGACCAGCGGTGGGCGAAGACGTTGGACTAGAGGTGGGCGAAGAAGTTGGACCAGCGGTGGGCGAAGTATTGTCTGGGTTATTTGGCATTGTCGTGGTACTTTCCATCGAAGAATCTGTTGTAACTGTGGATTCTGCCCCATAAGCAAATGAATGCACAACAAAGCAGTCAATTAAAAAATGTTTCCAGGTTTGTAGAAATGATGTCCGAGCTACACGAGATAAATAAACTGGGAATTTCCTTGTCCACGTACATATAGGCTCGTGTTTGTTTTCTGAAGATAATCTAAGCATGTGCCTATAAAGATTTGCTGAAGGTTTTGTGAGAGTTCATAAACAAGAAAAACTATATTTTGTGTCACTCAGGTGGATTTTGTCAGGAGGGGTTAGTTAAGTTTGTTCCACTCCATAAGGGAGGTCATGGGAGTCAAAATGTATAGTTAACTTGTATTTTGTGCGAATGTTCAAGATTGATGTTTTCCCCTGTAGGTGCCCGTTATGAAGATAATGTACTTGACGAGATTCGACACTTACGAACGGAAGTAGTTAACGAAGAGGTTGAACTACTGCTATATGGGTTACTTTGCGTTGTCGTGCTACCTTCAGTCTCCATTCCAGACGTCATGATGCTTTCCATCGGATTGCCACTGGCACCATCGTTACTCTGGGTCGAGGAACCAGGGTTCGTGGTAACTGTGGATTTTGTTCCATAAGCACATGAATGTATAATTAAAATGTCAGTATAAAATCTTTCCAGCTTTGCAGAAATGATGTGCAACTAACACGAGATAAATAATTTGGGCATTTCTCTCAATATCGCTGTTGCATGCGCATTTGCTCCATTAGTTGCTCCATGCATGCATCTGAAATGGTCATGGAATCTTGATAAAGGATTTCTAAAGTATAGCTGATTCATCTGAAATAGTCGTGGAAACTTGATCAAGGATAACAATGAAATTGGGAAAAATGAAAGCCAGAACGTCAAGGTGAGAATTCATTCGCTTTATTTGAAAAATTATGCATATTTAGTGAAATAAGTTATTCAAGATGTTTATCACGATCACAACTCCAAAAGGAAGAACAAAAATAAGAAATAATTAATACCAATGGCAGGGCGATGAGCCGTCATCAGCGGAGGACAGTTCGTTCCATTTTCATTTTTTTCATAGAATATTTGATTTCCTTTTTCCCTTTTGCTTTATTTTTCCCTTGAAAATATTTCCCCAATTTTCTTGGTGAGAGGAATCTTCCCCTTATACTCTGTTGCACCACCCATACTCCTAACCATTTCGTAGAACGATATTAAAACAATTCCCCGTCAAATAATTTGTATCACAAAGGGGATTAATAAATTCCCAATCTCACCTGATGCCTGTGTCGTATCAGCGGATGTTATATCGGTAGATGTTTCATCTGAAGTGGTCGTTGAATCTTGATCAAGGATACAAAATATTACACAGAATATGTCGAAAATATTCGTTCACACAACGTAGAACCTCACTTCGGGTGTTCTCATTAACACGTACTGCACTAACACTAAGGAACTTAACCCTGATTAGCTTCCCTGAATACACCAGTGCTACACGCAAGGGAAGCCTCAAAATGAGGGTAATCGAACGCTGCAGTGTACTCGCCAAGGCATTCTGGGAAAAAGGTCAAGTCCCCGCCACGTTCCGTCATGTACGTCCATGCACGAACAGTCCATCCGTGACGTCATTACACTTGGGCAGCCTCCAAAGACCCGCTCACCAGCCGGGTTAGTAGTGGCTGACACCAGGGTAGGCAAGAGGATCACGTGATGGCTAAACGAACGCTCTCGTGTAAGTTTGACTGGCACGTGTAAACTAATCGAACGCATCCAATGTAATCATTAACACAAAAGTCCGGCGACACAGCTCACCCACGATGTACAGCCCTTTGTTTAGGAATTATCACTCACAACCCGGCGGCACGTACGGTCCTTTTGTTTAGCGATTATCGTTTCCTACTTCCTAATTATTTTTGGACCTCCTGTAGGTCTGTTGGTATTTTTCCATGACGTCACACCTTTGACACCTTAGAAACGTGATCAAGGATAACAATGAAATTGGAAAAATTGGTGAAAAAATGGGGAAGAAATGCCCTTTACGAAAGTATTACTTGTAGCTATTTTAAATTAAGCAGCAAATTTGCAGCCAGTTTGAATCAATTCGAATGGGTGACTTTGCCTATTATTTATTCGTTTGCTAATGTAGATTCAACCGTAAAGGGCATTTCTTCCCCAACGAATAAATAATAGGCAAAGTCACCCACTCGAATTGATTCAAACTGGCTGCAAATTTGCTGCTTAATTTAAAATAGCTACAAGTAATACTTTCTCTGAAAAGTTTGCTGTGACTAACCTTTCATGTTTCGTAAAATGCTAAGTCGAAACAAAACAGCCTTAAAATGAATTTGGCTATGCATTCCTTTCCTTTGTAAGCATGTATGTTCTAAAAGCCTTTCATTTTAGTCCAGCGACATCCATAACGTCACGGTGAGAAATGCCCATCAGTCGCTTTATTTGAACGATTATGCATATTAGTGAAATAAGTTATCCATGCATGTTTATCACGATCAGGGTTAAAAACTAAATACATTTGCCCTTGCAAATAATAATGGCAGCGCGATGAGCCGTCATCGGCGGAGGATGGTTCATTCCATTTTCATTTATTTCTATTAACATTTTTTTCCTTCTCCCCTTTGCTTCTTTTTTCCTTTTCAATTTTTTTCACCAATATCCTTGGTGAAATAAAGTGTCCCCTTACTCCTAACACACCTAACCATTTCGTAGAACGATATTAAAACAATTCCCCGTCAAATAATTTGTATCACAAAGGGGATAAATAAATTCCCAATCTCACCTGATGCCTGTGTCGTATCAGCGGATGTTATATCGGTAGATGTTTCATCTGAAGTGGTCGTTGAATCTTAATCAAGGATAGAAAAAATATTACTCAAGATACGTCGAAAATATTCAATCACAACGTAGAACCTCACTTCGGGTGTTCTCATTAACACATACTGCACTAACACTAAGGAACTTAACCCTGATTAGCTTCCCTGAATACACCAGTGTTACACGCAAGGGAAGCCTCAAAATGAGGCTAATCGAACGCTGCAGTGTACTCGCCAAGGAATTCTTGGAAAAAGATCAAGTCCCCGCCACGTTTTGTCATGTACGTCCATGCACGAACAGTCCATCCGTGACGTCATTACACTTGGGCAGCCTCCAAACACCCGCTCACCAGCCGGGGTAGTAGTGGCTGACACCAGGGCAGGCGCGAGGATCACGTGATGGCTCAACGAACGCTCTCGTGTAAGTTTGACTGGCACGTGTAAACTAATCGAACGCATCCAATGTAATCATTAACACAATAGTCCGCCGACACAGCTCACCCACTATGTACAGCCCTTTTAGGAATTATCACTCACAACCCAGCGGCACGCACGGTCCTTTTGTTTAGCGATTATCCTTTCCTACTTCCTAATTATTTTTGGACCTCCTGTAGGTCTGTTGGTATTTTTCCATGACGTCACACCTTTGACACCTCAGAAACGTGATCAAGGATAACAATGAAATTGGAAAAATTGGTTAAAAAATGGGAAAGAAATGCCCTTTACAGTTGAATCTACATTAGCAAACGAATAAATAATAGGCAAATTCACCCATTCGAATTTATTCAAACTGGCTGAAAAATTTGCTGCTTAATTTAAAATAGCTACAAGTAATATTTCCTCTGAAAAGTTTGCTGTGACTAACCTTTCATGTTTCGTTAAATGCTAAGTCGAAACAAAACAGCCTTAAAATGAACTTGGCTATGCATTCCTTTCCTTTGTAAGTATGTATGTTTATCACGATCAGGGTTAAAAACTAAATACATTTGCCCTTGCAGATAATAATGGCAGGGCGATGAGCCGTCACCGGCGGAGGATGGTTCATTCCATTTTCATTTATTTTTATTAACATTTGTTTTCCTTCTCCCTTTGCTTCTTTTTTCCTTTTCAAATTTTTTTACCAATATCCTTGGTGAGATAAAGTCTCCTTCTACTCCTAACACACCTAACCATTTCGTAGAACGATATTAAAACAATTCCCCGTCAAATAATTTGTATCACAAAGGGGATAAATAAATTCCCAATCTCACCTGATGCCTGTGTCGTATCAGCGGATGTTATATCGGTAGATGTTTCATCTGAAGTGGTCGTTGAATCTTGATCAAGGATAGAAATATTACACAGAATATGTCGAAAATATTCAATCGCACAACGTAGAATTTGATGGCGGGTGTTTTCATAATCACGTACTGCACTTACGCTAAGGAACTTAATTATTACAAAAATCACGACGACCACCAATTTTCTGGACATGCCATAGACAGACAAAATGGCAGGAATGGCTTGCCAATTCCTGTCCTATCACTCCAATGACCACGGTGGCGGTTGCAAGACTGCACGGCTCCGAGCAACTCTAAGAAAAACACGGTGATAAACCGTTCAGTGGCATGCAAGTTACGTTGCATTGCTGAAAATATACTCCCTCAGTTTCAGGTTACAAATTCGTGGGTCGTGAAGTCGTATGGGTTTCCAGTCGTACTTGCGAGATTGTACGACCGACATGGCATCTCGTCCTCCAATACATCTCGCATGCATGTACGACTCTGGCACAGTTTTTGTTTGTGGTTTTTTTTAATGCGCTTCATGTAAACGTTCTTTCCGTGTCACTTTTGACAAAATGTTCGGCTGCTCTTTTGCAATTTTAAGAGCATTTTGGAGCTTGTTGATGCAAATTTGCTTGTTTTGAACAGAAATATAATGGCATTCAAAGCGTTATTTCTCAGGAATTTTGGGATAAAGGCCTACTTTGGTGATGGTTCATGACTGTGTGGCCAGCAAGCAACGTTTTCTCATCACTATTTTTAGTGAGAAAATTTCGGGAATAAGATTTTAAAATGTTTTCCAAAGCAAATTTCACTGTTCACTGACAGAAACCAAAAAAGGTGTGGGATAGTTTTCTCACATTTAGGAATAAAGGGTTAAATCGTAGGCCTATTACAAAACACGCTACAAAGAAAAATCACATCGAAGATCCTTAATTTAACGCCACAAAGGAGCCAGGGAGTCCGCCACAAACATTTTCTCTAATATCGCTGCAGCTTTTGAAGGGGCAGAAGCAGTGGTATTTTCACGGATAAACAGTTGCTGTAACGATCGATGATGAAGTGGACCTCACACAACAAGGTGGCAGCCAAGACCTCGCCCTGTCCAACTTCCATCCCGGGTTCCATCTTGGTTAATGCATATTTATAATATCCTATTCATGATACTAATATTGTATTTTCATATCAAGGAGAACCCTTCCAATGTTTGCCATTTTTTCAGAAAAATGTGCCACCACCTCTTTTCACAAAAAGCCACATTTTGCTTCCCTTAACTCAAACCTGGATACACTACTGCTGTCAACCAGCTCCCAGCGTACACTACATTAATTGTCAGGAATTGAAGTGAAAGAAAGGGAGTTAGGAAGGCATCTATGTAATCTGGTCATTTAAATCTACGGTCAAAATGCCTCCAGTCTTTCTGCATCCTTTTGAACAAATTGAGAAACTTTGTGAAAACGAAATACTCAAGATATCTTTTCCACGATGGAATAGAAAGCAAACGCCTGGAAATCAATTATAAAGTGTCACAATGCATAACCAACACTCCACCCCATCTGAAAACGAACTGCTGAAATGAGCCCACATTAAAGTGCAATGCACTGAACCGATATTAACTCTACTGATGCAAGTTTGAAATGCTGGAAAACGGCGATGTTAAAATGATAAAGGATTCCCCGTCGAATTTGTTGGACGCAAGTATCAATAATTGAGAAAGTCTTTCAAATTTACACGTACCTGTCATAGAGCTGGTTGAAGCTTCGGGGGTCGTGGCTGAAGTGGCATCGTTGTAAAAGATAAAAAACGAATAAGACTAGTATACCCCAAGACTATTCGTTCATTTAGAGCATTTTACTCTTCAGTTTTTCCAGACTCTAAATAATTGTGTGCCTCTAAAGCTTTGATCAAATCGACAATAATAGTGCCCTCTGAGTTCGATAATCTTATTTTATTCATTAATTTTTGTGATAATCTTATTTTATTTATTAATTTTTGTAGGCAAGCAGGGGATAATCTAACTGCAGGAAAATAAAACAAAAAAATTATGCGTTTTATTTGATTTCCTATTTTTGCCATTACAAACTGAAAATAGTATTGACAACGTACTCTCAGTCTTTCTGACCTCTGTTAAATAAAGTGTATTTGTGACATGATTCCTGCTCGGCTTTCTGTCACATTAACGAATTCCTGGAAGTAACAGGTGAGGATATGTGTTTAAAGTCAAATGTTAGGAAAGTAGGCATAATTACGGTCACCCCAATCTTTATCTTTATCAGTCTTAATCAGTCACTATCATTTCAACTATGCACTTATAGCTATGCACCTTTGAGCAAATTTAGGGGATTCCGGAAAGTTAAGTGGTATCTGGGGAGTGATCTTGTCTCAACAAAGAAGCAACACATTTGTTTTGTTAAGTTTTATCTGGCACTCTCCGCGGTGGTCTTACAGAGCGAAAAGAAATCAAGACTGAAAAAATATTGACAAAAAAGTGAAGCACCCGTTTCATTCACCACTGGAAAATTTCAATGTTACGTCCTTCATTTTGCGTATCAATAAGGCACTGACCACGATTTTTAAGTCGGACAAATGACAAAAATAGTTACATTGTCCAGCTACCAGAGCTCCAGTGAGGACCAAGATCAGAAATCCCGCCTTCATCCTGACGGCAAATATGTCCTAATGAGCAAAGATAGTAACAAAAGGCACAGTTAGAAGTGTAACACAAGTGACGTCTAGTATTTTGTAAAGCAGTCGATTGAGAGTAATGCGATGATTTCAAGCGTTTTACAAATTTTGTAGAAAACAGAAAAATGTTCGCACAACTCGGTCTTAATTTGCCTAATTTAACAATCTGTCGACGCAGCGAGGGCCCTTGCCCCTTTGGAACACGGGTGCCTTGCTGAACACATACCCTTCGTGTTGTAATCACACACATTAGTAAGCCAATGTTGAGCTAGTTTCGTATTCTACAGCCCATGCATCAAACTTGACACTTCTCAACTTTTGGGTAGATCGAAAGAATACTGTTTTGGACACTCAGGTCAAAAGCATGGATGGAATGAAATAAGTTCCGAAGGTTGGCTCTGAATCAGTTCGATGGATCTGTTACGCCAGTTAGGTCACGCGACATGGGTATCAAATGATTATCAACAAACATGGCGTCCCTCCAAAGCCAAGTGTGCTAAAGTGTTTACCAAAAATAAAGCCGATATTGGGTAAAGACCTCGTACTCAGCACATCAGTAGTCTGAGTACTTTACCGACCGTTTGCTTTATATCTGGTGAATAACAATTCTGACACACTTTAATGGTTTGATACCCGTTGCAGTGTGTATTAGAAAATCTTCTATTACTATACACCTCAGCGCACCTGTTGCAGTTCCTTGTGTTCACGTAGCAGATTTTACTCAATGATTACAAACTTTAGATGTGAAAGAGTATACGATCATTAGAAAGTGCGCTAGTTAGCTTAAAGTTTATCGGATGTGTTATTTTATCACAGTCGTCCTCTTTTTCAACATGGTATTAAACAGAAAGACGCAAAAGCTTTATTATGATGGGGAAGAATTTGATTATTTTTACTCGGATAGAAGGCCAACCTTGTTGTAGATATCTTCAGAATCGTTGGACAGATTTATAAAAATCCAAACGCATTTTGAAATAATTCAGATCTAAATCATGCTACAGCTAGGCCACTCGTTCAATTCATCGCACTAAACAAGCAGACTACAATAGGGCCGGTGTGTCGTCTGTAAATAACGTCATGGGTGAGTTGTGAAGAAAAAAAACCGTCTGAAATTTTCCTGACGACGGGCAATTGTTGGCAAACCTGCACCTTTACACTACAATAAAATTAATAGCCCGGGGCAAATCATCCGATTTTTCAACGTACCCTGAACCCCGTATTGTGCGCAAAGAATAGCAAAACTATCCGTATGGGGTACGTCTCCAAGACCACTGAAGAAATGTTGCCAAAACAATTTCAAACAACACCAAAACCCTGGCTGTTGTTATACCAAGCAGCTTTCTATTGCAGCTGCTTTCAATTTTGCACATTGACTTAACACGACTAATTCACAGACACTGGATTTACCGGAGGGGAGTTCAGAATCTGGAATTTACCGATATCTGGTCGATATTCTGGTTGTCGTGCAATGTAAATGAAAATGATAGCCCGTTCACCGTGTAATGGCAGTAGTAGTACGTGAGAACGATACGATTTTAGACTACCGTTTGTGTTTTCATCATATAACTTTCAAGCCATGAAATCAAACAGATTTAAGATCACTTTTCGAAAAGAAAATGACAGCAAACTGATAAAAGTCTTAATTTCTCTTAAACAAAGTTAAACTCGAGTCTTGGGTCTTCAAGATACTGTGTCGTACCAGAAATCTACTGATTCTTAAAAAAGTCTGTCTCTTGATTTCAGCTGTCATTCAGAATATACCCTGGGTAAAAGCATGCACCTTGAATGTCATAAATTATTTTGTACTCGCCAGATCTATTAGACTAGATCATTGCGCAAACTTGTAATCTATGACTCCATTTTTGGTATTTTGAGTAAGACAATTTCAGTCTGGGTTTTCTTTTTTTTTCTGTTATGGTCTGCAAGGGGAACGAGGGCGAATAATTTAGAAACAGTTTAAAGACTTGTAATTTAAATTTGTTGAAATATGCACTTCAAATGAAAACAATAACGGGGAAGATTTTCCCGGAAGCAAGTTATCTCACGGAAACAAGTAAATTTTCATTGAAATGGACAACCGTCAGTCCCCAATATCTGAGTATTCCGATTTTATGCAACTGCAATTTCCATTGTTTCCTTGTCTTGGGGATATTGTTAAAAACTAATGTCACTTGGGGAATATCAAAGCAGCTTGAATTAAAATTCGTTTGGAAAACATGGCGTCATTATTTTTCTATATAGATTAAAGCTTATAATATAGCCTTCTCCAACTCCTGGGCAAAAAAAGCCTTCACGTTTCTGTAATATTCGGAATTACTCGAAATTGTTCGTCTATCTGCATACAGATACCGCATGACTTATTCCACATTAGGGTTATCCCTAGGAGCTACTATCATTTTGAAATTTCTTAATCAAGTTTGTCCCATATACAGAAAATGCACAGCAAATACAAACTGTATAATTGTATAATCCTTATTAAACCCAATTGAACTCTAAATAAGGTAGTAGGCCTACTTACAAAGCTCGCCTTTTTAGTTCACACTCAAGGTATCCACTCGATGAATTAGCACACGATCCTAACAGCGAATTTCTTCAGGTTTTCCCAGGCAGCAAAGCTCGCGCGCACAAATTTCAATATCCGTTGAGGTGTAGTTAAAATGCGCTATGGTGCTCTGTGCCGCCACCTCGACGATTCCGTCACCGTACACCGCCTGGTAGACATGGAAACGGTAAATAAACTAGCACGTGTGCCCGTACCGCGTACAGACAAAAAGCTGAATTTTTATTGCCTGGACAACTTTCATTTTCAATCGAGTTTTTTTTTCTAAGAGTTGCAGTGATCTAGGTTTGCCGTCATTTTGAAAGAGAGGCGCAGGTCTTAGTGATGTGAATGGTCGGGGTCGAGTCATTGTTCGGCATGCAGTCAATCAACCAGCGATGAACAAGGGCCAGTTATTCAACCGAAAAACTTACCAAATTGAGCCAGGAGCTACAGAGAGTTCATGGCCAACTGGCTTCCAAATCCACCACCCCCACGAAGTTAAGATGTCCTTATTTCAAAAAAAAAAAACAACAACAACCAGGTGTGGTACATCGACTGCTGTCTAGTAAGGTTACGGGTTTTGTGCTACCTCTTCTCTATACAATTAATTAAAATGCGCGGAATCGCACATTTTATACAATCTCAGTCAAATATTTTATTTGTAAAACTGTTCAAGCTGATCTGTCGGGGGAAGGGGGAACGATTCACTTAATTTCCCCCGAACAAACCAAGGTTAAAATGAGCTGAAACCACATTTAATCAGAAAATATACATGGGTTCTTGATGGTTTTAGCTATGAATTTTATACTATTTCGCTTCACACTTGTGGTATATACTACGCTCATTAAACAGGGGTAATGTCTCTGGTCAGCTCTCTGTTATACGGTATAATCACCCTTTTGCCAAAAGGGGAGAAGCCGCGACAGTATTTGAAAAATTGGCGCCCCATTTCTCTTCTAAACTCTAAACAAACTTGCCTCTGCCTGCATTGCAGAGAGACTTGGGAGATAAATGGCGTTTATTTTGCTTGGAAAGGACATGACAAAGTGGCCACAAACCAAATTATCCAAGATTATGGTCAGGGTGGGTTGCGAATGGTTGACGTTCGGGTATATTTAGAAGCTTTGAAATTTACCTGGTTACGTAGACTTTTAAAAGCTCAGCCTTCAGGTTGGTCTACTTTGTGCAACTGTATTTTTGATATCTCCCGATTGTCCTTCTTGGCAGATGCATGGTTCAATTCAATCGATTGGTGCCTGGAGAGTTTGTAATGCCTTCTGGTTCGATTTGTTTACAGCATGGTCTAACTTTACTCAGGCCCATTTGCCTACAAAGAAACCGGAGGTATTGAGGAGTTCTCCTTGGTTCAGGGATAAAATTAAGATTAATGGCACATGTATTTTTTTTTATAAACATTGGTTGAGTAAAGGTGATTTAATAAATGGGAATTCCGCTTTTCTTTCTCTAGATGAGTTTAAGAATAGATTTGAACTCATCTTTTTGACGACAGTTTTAGGGTTTTTTCCTTCCACGACATTCCCTGTATGTTCTTTCGTAATTTGTTTAACATAAGAAGATGTAGAGTGAATGAATTAGTAGGAAAGTAAGCACTCCGGATGCTGTAAGTGAAATCATCAGACATCCTGGTCGATATTTATTAAGTTGTTCTAGCAACGCTTTGTTGTGGTTTGATTTTCAATGAAGTGAAGCTGAAAGAGCTGTGAACGCAACTGTTACTTATTCTCTGAAGACAGCTTGCCCGCAAAAGGCCTACGAAGGCCTTAGCTGCAGGGGCACGGAAGTGGGCAGGTCAAACGCCTTTTCCAGAAATTGGGAAATCAACTCACTGATCGCACAATTTTAAACTTTAGCACAAAGTTCACGTCTTGCCTTCCACTAGTAAGAAAAAAAGGCAAAGATCCAACTGCAGTGTACCCACGTTGTTCCGGCCTTTTATCCATTATCTTTAGTGAACAAAATTCAAATTCTAAACGCAGTTTAGCCGACTGGAATTGTGAGGCGACATCTGGGAGGAGAGCTTTGTCCCTTTCAGGCATCACATTTTATCACATTAAATCCTGTGATATTTTATACAACTAAGAAAATTGGCAGAAAAATGACTCCCTTTGTGGAGTTATAGCTCCCTATTCCACCTCAAGTAGCGGTAAAGACTCACATTCCACTGAGTTAATTGGATTTAACAGAAAGGGAGCAGAGTGCGAAACAGAAAACATTCAGCACAAGCGGATTCAAGTTTAAGAGAGAAACCGACTACCACATTTGAAAGCAGCATTATCCACTGAGGCATTTACCTGCCACCGAATGAAAATTATAGTTTCTAAGGTTGTATTTGAGATAAATTTCCCACCACGTAAAAGGAAAAGGCGTGTTCCGTGACCTGGGGTGCAACAATGCACACAACACGGCCGTCAAAATCGAGCACAGCACCGCCATGGCACAGGTCGCGGTCGATTGCCCTGGACAAGAGATAGATGTGCGCCCTAACGACAGTGTTAAAAAAGCTGCACAGGAAGGAATGACACGGTAGGGAATTTATAAAATTCAATCTCGACACAAGGCTAAGCTTCTTTGTTTCCTCGGAAATATACCTCTTTGCTTTTTTAACTTTAAAGAAATGTGAAGAACCAAAAGGAAGAAAAAATAAACCTTTTCAAAGAAGATGAACATATTTCATATACACGTGACATAAATTTAAGAGAAACAGTGTACCTACAACATGCAAAGACGTGTGTGTGACTTTTAAATAGAAGATTTCACAGAAAACCCCCTTTTGAGCATTTAAGAGATGATTCATCAATTCCAAATAATATTTAAAATGCCTCATGCACACTTGTTAAATAAAAACGTTTCGAAGATAATACTTAAAACATATGATTATAAAACCATTTGGGTGCTTATCACACGCTAAAATATGGTTGCAGTCCCAAACACTTTTCAAAGATTTCCTTATTTTACACGAGACGCAGTGCTTAATTAACCGTGAGACAGTTTATATATCCGCCCCTCCCCTGGCTGTGAGATGGCCCAAAATAAGCCGGCTCTTAATCTTTTAGGGTTAATACAAACTGCATGAAAGGAATGAAATGAAAAGATAATGCGCAAACCATTATTATTTTTAACATGTACATGTGTAATTGGGCTTAGAAAGATCGTATCTTTTGAAAATTTAATCTAAGCCACAAAAGAAGAGTGGGCAAAATTTGATGATCCTTGTTATGTGTCCAGCCCACTTTCAGCTTAGCATAGGTAGCCAGAGCTACATGTAGACAAGCCTCTCTGCCTTGGTGTTAACCTGGGAAAGATATGAGATGGTTTACTGAAAAACTGTGATCGGTTAACTCGGTGTTAATTGAACACCCTCGGTGTCTTATAACACCCATGCAAGGTATTAAATTAACACTTAATTCTTTTGCAAGCACTCCTGGATCAAATAGACTGTCAAAGTCCGCAGCCCGCCCTTGGATTTTCCCGCTCTGCTGCCCGCCGTTCCTGTAGCTGCGTTTGGTTTTGCGTCGACTCTCCTGCTTGTTCTCGGGTGAGGGACTTCAATATCATTAAGATCATTGCCATGGTTCCGGCGAAGCAGGTGAGTCCGACTCCCAGCACTATACCAATGATGGCCGCCAGGCTCAAATCTCCCGCCTTACTGGAAGGAGTGGTCTGTGGAACTTCGGAGAGGACAGCTACAAAACAATGGAAAGTGTTTCAGTATTACTGCAATGCAAAACAGCAAAACAAAACCGTACCAACAGTAAAGATAAATAAAAAAAATTGAACAAAACAATTAAAAATGAAACATGGCCTTTATTATATGCATGTAGTACATGTATATCACCCTCTTTAGTGTTCTTTGTTCACGGTTCTTGAGTGCTTCCACTGCACCACAGCAATTCTATAACAGTTCATTTGGTGGACCCATACTAGTAGACACAATGACCATCTTTTTATGCAGATAAGGCCAAATATAGATGCAGAAAACAATTTTCACAATTGAGAGGATGTTCGGTGTGGGTTTCAGGCGTAGATAGAGTGGCTTTCCCGCAGGTTAACAAAACGTAGGGCACTATTTTATAATCCAAAATTCTAAATGAAACACACATGGAAACACAATGGAAAAAAAAAGAAAATACGTTTTATATACCTGACAATATCTTTGCAAGCACAAAGATTAGAATCTCCAAAATCTTCATTTTGTCTAGCATATAATCCTATTCGGAAAACAGAAAGTCAACAACTTGTTTATAATGAAAAGAGTGTAATCATGAAACAATGAACCTTCCATGAGAAATAAGTTTGCGGGTACACCATGGAATCAATCTCTGTTTGGGTTTGGTGTGGTTTCTAAAAGAACCGGTGAGCGTTAATTCGACGTTTCGGCCAATGTGCTCTGGCCATCCTCAGAAGAGTGTGCTGGGAGTGCGGGATAGCTGGGTTATACTTGATGTGGTGGAGTTCTTGGCGTAGGTTGGCCCTCTAGATGAACGGCTACTGCAACCAGCGCATCAACCTTTCCAAGCCCTCTCCCAGGACGCTAGGGTCTCCTATACCCGAAACCCCCCTCCCCCACGGGATTAGGGTCACATATACCCAAAGCCCCAAACCCCCACCGCCACGGTATGTCTACTGTACCTGGGCCCCACTTCCTACCAACTCCGCAGCATCCTACAGTCAGCCAACATCAAAGTCTATCATTCAGCTTCCAACAAGCTGCAGGCTGCACTTCACACCCACAAGGACAAGCACCCACCTAGCAGTCGCCCCGATGTACATCGCATTCCATGTGAATGCGGCCAAGTATACATCGGGGAAACTGGCAGGAACCTTCCCAACAGACTCCAAGAACACCGCTCGCACGGCCGACGAGGAGAATATGACAAGTCGGCCATGATCATCGAACATGCACAATCCACGGACCATCGCATCAAATGGAACAAAGCAGAGCTCATCGCGCCCATCAAGAACTGGCTCCCTAGAAGAATTCGAGAAGCCATCAAGATTTTCCGGCACAACACTGTACCCCAAGACATCGGTTTCAAGCTCAGTGACATCTGGCGCCCTCTACTAGCACCCAAGCAAACCCCCCGGGCAGTAGGGTGCCCTATACCCGAAACCCATGCTATCCATTCCAGGCGTTAAGGTCTTCTCTACCCGAAGCCACTCCCTCCCCCTTGGCATAACCCAGGGTTTCCCACCAATGCCGAAAGCCCGCACAGCCACTGAATCCAACACCTTCATTCAATAGTGCACACACTCAAGTTACACAACCCGCGAATCCAGTTCCACACTCCACCGATTCCGGATTACTTTAACAATCCAGCTATCCCCTCCAGTCCGGCACAGTCTCCAGAGGACAGCCAGAGCACACTGGCCGAATCGTCGAGCTAACACTTACCGGTTCTTTTAAAGAACCACACCCCGCCCAAAAAAAGAGATTGATTCCATTATGTACCCGCAAACCGATTTCTCATGTCTCTTCCACCATGCAAAGCTTCAATTCTTACTTAATGAACCTTCCAGTTTACTTACATAGTATCACACGACTATAGTCAAGTCTCAAAAAGACATTTGCGAGACTGCAGGTTAAATTTGAATAAAATCTGGTACATAGAGTTATCTGATTGCAATTAACGTAATAATTTGAATCCCCCGGACTAAGTGTTGCTATGCTCGGTGATTCGGGCAAGCTTTGGCATGGCGACCACCATCCCCAGAATGGACTGCTTCCTTTGTACCCTTCTTATCCATTGAGAACAGTGTATTGTTGCAGGGCGTCTCTGCACTTACATATGAAGGGAACTGCGGGACAGAGAGAAACACCCGCCTTTGTGTTGGTCATTGTTATAATGGAATCACAGGAATTATTTTCAGATATCTTGGGGGATGCGTTAAGTGACAGTAGGCTGGAGTGTGTGTAGGGATTGGACTTGGGGGGTTACCTCTGTCCCATTTCGTGCCTGGTATGTCCAATTAATGCTTGCCCCGAATCACAAGGTATAGCAAGAGTGTTTTTAGTACGGAAAAGCCAAATTATAATGTTCACGTGAATTTAAAGAACCCAGTGTACCAAAATTTATTCAAATTTCACTCGCAAAAGGCTTATGATGTCTTGGCTCAGTCACAGAGTTATTTGCAATTCCAAGCACATGTACAGGGCGGGTTACATGTACTTTGTTAAATGGCTTTAGACGTGAGTTGATTCGTTAACATGATGAACTGGGGGACTTATGAGGAAAATTGAAGGAATCGACCATAGCCTTCCCTCTGTGCAACAGCAAAATGTACGAAAATATCCCTGGCCGCGCATAATTACACCCATATTTGCTGGTCTGTAGACGGTATAATGCATATATTTTATGTTAAAAAGCCACCAAATTCACAAAGAACATCCCTCACCCCTTCAAGACACACAAATAAACCAAAATCACAAAAACAAAATCAAACAACCAACCAAGCAAAACGAATCACTACAAAATACCCAAACCGTCCACCTCCACCAGTAGTAAACAGAATGACCCACATTTCTTGACATTTTCTGGCCCTGTTTTGCAGTTGACAGCAAAAGTAGATTCCAGCAGACTAGGCGGCGAATGAACTGTACTGAAAAAGGGATGTGGTAAATGTTGCGTGACGAAAACGTAAATTATTGCTTGATTACCGGTCCGGTTACTGGTCCATTATGCTAGTTGGTATCCACGACAACCCAACAAAAGATGCAAACAAATTGAAACTGCACGACAGCGTCTGTTTACGATTACAAGAAATGATCTACGGTCCGTTGGCATTAGTAGTGACAAAGACCGTAATCCACTGAAGCATCGGTATCATGAGCAGTCTGGTGCTGGTCCTAAACACAACATTTGTGGCGGTTGAGGATGTGATGCCTTCTCTTTTGAAATGACGACAATTGCTCACGGGCAAATGGAAGTAGGCTTCCCATTTAACACCTGGAGGTGGATCCAGAACCAAATTTTCAGCGGTCATTTTTTTGGGGGGGGAAGCAGTGTTGGAACTTTCCCCTTGTAACCTTTATCGTCTTTAGGAAGGGGGGGATACGACATTGTCCTAAGAAGTCTTTTGCCATAATTGTCCATTGTATGGGAGCGGGTAGCCCTAGTTGGCACCTGTATGCTCCAATGCTAAACCCTGCCATTTTTCATGCAGTTGCACACACGGAATCAATACCAGTGTGGCCTGCCTGAATTTAGAGGTCTCTGCAAAGAACGTAAAAGGCCTCCCCCTGTAATGCATGTATACCGAACCACGGTCCGTGATGGAACATAGTATGTGTGGATGTAGCATTGCACACGCGGAAGCTTGAACCACAAAAATAGTCTCGTTCTATGGCATTGACATGTATAGTTATTGACAAACCCCGAGATCATGGTAACGCTGTCAGAGATCTTTGTGATGCCTCTGCCAATGGTAGTAAATGTTGTGATAAGAACTGTACGTACGTAGCCAGTGCTTTCTGCCATGCATTAAACTTAAACGGGCGTGCGTAGGATTTGCAATTATCTCAAAAACGCGACTGTCGAATTATCTTGAAAATATCTTACTGTAAAGTAAGTACATAAATGTGTCAGACAATCTGTGAAATCTAACTGCCAGAAATGCTGCCATTTTGGAAAAACAGAAATTTTATATTTTTTTTTCAAAAGACCGTCCGTGTGTTTTCCAAAGATCGTCCGTCCGAACTTTGGAAAATACAATTCGTTCAAATTTCGCAACCGTTAATGGGCGCAGCGAAACCGTGTGTAAAGCATTGAGCTTTTGGAAGAGTCTATGCGAACAGGTAAGACATGTATATAAACAGTCAATACGCCTTCGGTAAGCCTAAACTCATTACTAATTAACTAAAGAAATAGATACATAACCATAACTAACACGCAAAAGGAGAATTTGGACTTGTTTTAAATAAAAGTTTCTTTATGAAACTATGGAAGTTTACCTCACGTAAATATATCATCTACCTATCACCCCTCAAGATAAATAATGAGGAGTCCAATGGTTGTTCCTTCGAAGCTCCGTACTGAAGCCGCGCGAAAAACAAAATCTCCAATTTCGAGACATATAGCTTTCTGTTTTTCCAATAACAGTAAACTTTCATGCCCAAAATGCAAGGATATTTTTTATTTATGAAGTGTTTATGATGGGCCGGGCACTGACGGTGTGTGGACGGTTTTATCGACGTCGA
Organism: Acanthaster planci; assembly: GCF_001949145.1. Next base: position 1,035,218 of record NW_019091406.1, read on the forward strand.
CGTACGTACGTGTACAGAGCAAGCAATGGTTGTGTGGTTGATCATGTACATGTACTGTATGTGTGGTCGCGCAGTGACTGTTGAGTGCAGTCACTTCACGGTCCGATGAAACATTGGTCATAAATTCTCAGCGTTGCATTGTTGAAGAGGAAACACAAACATGAAGGTAAATTTGCCAACAACTAATACTACGCGAAGCCTTGGAAAATTGCATTTTTGAGGGCCATAATCGGTCTGCAGATCGACCTCGCTGTGCATTGTACAGGCACTCAGGAACGTCCTGTGACCCATGGATTTTTGCGAGGCCAGTTACACGAGCAGCGCTTTGAGAGATAAAAATAAACGGTGTTTTCCTCGATTTTTCTCCAAGCAGTGTTCTCCAAAAAGGGATCAAATTTGGGGAATGACAGACAAAGTAAACCACAAACCCCAAAATAGGCCAAATATGCCAAATTGCAGTAAATGCAAATCCTATACACTACCTTTAAAAGGAGGCCACTGGGAATACGCAGTGAACTGTTGCTGGATTGTTCGTAGGCCTACCCAACTAACAACACAGTCTCGCAACACCTAGTAGCAGCTTCAGAACAAAAGGCTTTGCTCTCAACTTACCCGGATTTATTCTTATAGCCGAGAATCCAAGCCCCCGTCCATTCCTCAGGACTTGCAGGGAGAGAGAGGCACAAGTACCAACAAATAGGATTGTAGCCGTCCCTTCTCACGGTGAAGTCCAACATGATAGCGGGTTCATGGCTACCGGTGACCTAGATTCTTATGGTTGCTATGGTAAACGTCGCATAAGAAATGAATATTTAGTTGAGATTCAAATGAACCCTATTATATACTGTGAACCCTGAAGGTCTCCATCAGAATACATCCGAGCGAGTCAGAGTTGTCTATATGTTTAAAAATATACTCTTTTGGATGCTGCATTAGCATTTTATCATTTGGTACTAAAAACGGTTCCACTGGTGAAAAAAAATCATTGTTCATGTAGGCCTATACGTAACGTAGGAATAGTTTAAACCTACGACCTTCCAGAGCTGTATATTTAAAAGTTATAATTTTACTGTAAAAAAGGCAGCAATGATTCCATCCGTCCCTTCATATTTCTTGAATCTTTGAAGCCTTTTCCAGTTTAGTCCGTCTTCCTTACTATTTACTTCTGGCCAACATTTTCTTCTCTGGGAGTTTCTTCCCAGACATCTGACAAAACCCTGGGCAAAAGCATGAGATATGGAGTATTACACACATGGAAAAAGTCCAACATTCATTGTCAAAAAGGCTTTAGGGTGACAAATACTTCATAAGTGATAAATGCAGAAGTGGCACAAGCTCGCAGGTGTACAGTTAATGCATGGCAGGTGAAACGAACAATGACTCCACCGGTGTGGCCTTTCACCATGTCTGATGGAAATGGCACTCGTTTGTCATTACACTGTACATTACAATGCGTGAGAATCAAATGGTGTGAAGTCATTATAATTTCAATTCCCTCATGCTCATTAATCTCTAAACATAACTGCCGCAGGCCTACAACTCATTCGCTGCTGCCATTATGGGTACTTCTCGTCAATTCATCAATTGATTGTTGGAGATCCAAGGAAATATGCCTCCAAAATGATAGCTGAAGTGGTTCGAAATAATCTCGCTATATTGTAAAGTGTGGGGTATTGGTATAACGACAAATGCATGAGGGATGAAAGTGCTTTAGCCCACTGACTGTGATTAAAAAATTATGTAGATTGTGAAGAAGTTTTCGGACTCTTCAACAACCCAAAATGTATTTAACCGCACTTAAAAAGGGAAAATAAAAGAAGCCTTAAATGTGCCGTTCTGATGTAAGATTCCGCTGGAATGTAGTACACATTACAAATGGATATCTACATCATGAACATCAACCCTATATAATGTCATTTGGGGTCACTATCCCCCATCTTTTCAAATTTCCATGGCTGGGCAAGTCCCCTCATCACACACGTGCACACAGAGTACCCCATCCCCTATTTCCAGCACAAATATTAAGCTTAGCCCCTGGCACACGTGCACAATTTAATCCAGTGAGTTTGTATGTGCATTAATTTTCTTCTCGGCAGTGTACATCTATATGCCGATGGAACATAAGCTGGACAAGGGCTGATCTTGTTAGTCTGGCCTTGGGGAGTCCGTTTGGTACTAAAGGGTGCAGACCACTAATTCAAGTGAGAATTTCTGACCAGCTCATTAGCATTAAAAGTGCCCCCACAGTATCTTTTGGAAAAGGAGATTGTTTGGCCCCCAAAATGGTGAGATTGTGTAGATCGTTGCCAGGATCAACTCCCTGGGTCTTTGAGCTTTCATATGAGGGCAGAAGGGCTG
>NW_019091406.1:1053230-1069640 GCF_001949145.1 Acanthaster planci
ACATTGGAATCGGCTGTTGTCACTGCTGAGACAGTTGTAGATTCAGCATTTGCTGCACCGGTTGTCAAGTCTGCTGCTGAGTTAGTCGCTTCTATCGTAGTCGATGCAGTCGTTGCCTGGTCCACTATCACAGTCGATGATTCGGCATTTGCCGCATTGGTGGCCATTGCAACAGTCTCGGCTATCGTAGTTGATGCTATTGTTGTCACTGCGTCCATTGTAGCTGAGATGGTCGTCTCATAAATTTCTGTCACCGGCTCCATTGTCTCAGTTGGTGACTCACTGGTTTGGCCATGAACTGTTGAGTAAACAGGGACAGCGTATTTAAAAAAAAAAATAAAGATTTCTGCTTAAGTTTTTGACTTAGAAAACCCCATCAACGTGTTTTTGTAACTAGGACCATATAATCCAGTACGTGTACTTCAAACTGGTCGATTGGTTTGGGTATTATGTGGCCCTTTTTTGGTCATGTTAAACCGAGGCAAACTCTGTCCCTTTTAAAAGTTTTTTTTAAAGCTAAAAGCACTTATGAAACTTACCAAGAAAAACGCTTGTGCACATCAGGATCAGAAATCTGAGATCCATGGTGACAGTAGGAAAGGGCTGTAGAGGAAAAAGCAAAGGAATTGTTTAAAAAAACATACACGATACAGGTCCGCTCAGCGATTGCATGTTGTACGTTTTCGTCTGCAAAAAATGTAGTGTTAACCTAGCGTCCTTAACTACCACGCGTATCACGCCCAGTGATGTTCTATACACGTTTATCAATATGACACCTATTTAACACCGCAAGTGATTTTGTGTAGTGATCTCTTTTTCTGAGATAATTAGCAGCAACTGACCTTTAAGAGTGACTCGGTGCAAATTTACACGCGAGTGCTGTTTACCGAATACAACCGTTGTAACTTAGAGAGTATCCACCAAATTGAATGCAAGGCCAACAAATACCTGTTTTATCAATCAGAGTGAACATATTAAATGCTTTAACGGAGGTTGTTATGTACGGACAGAGCAATTTTGTTCAGGTAATTACTTCTGAGCATCTGCTTAATAATTGTGGCCGGTGCAATCAGTTTAATACAGGTACAAAGGTGCACGGGGACCATCGGCGTAAGAAGTGCTAAATGTCCAGTAATGTTCCTTTCAGATTTGCTATGTGGATGGAGAGGCGATCCCTTCTTGTAAAAAAACAAAAACAAAACAAAACAACCCCCCAAAAAAGGGGTAAAAAAACAGAATAAAAGGATCGATTTTTTTTCTGACCGCTCACTCATGAGAGGCATACCCGTGCCTCTTGTTACAAAACAGATTGTTCGAAGAACAGAAATTCTGTGAACACAGACACCATCACTTGGCATTTTTGTTTTTGAATGCCACTCATCACTACTATGTAACTCAACGACTGCTGATCGTTGCAATTTGGCTATAAACCCCCGATGTCGAATTTTCGTTCATAATTTTCAAATTGTGGTACTGAAATTGGATACTTTGTTCAAGTAAACGATGTGCACGACTGATAAATTGGCATCAGAATACCGCTTTCCTCAATTCTGGCCAATGATTCAGCTTTTTCATTCCAAAAGTAGCTGCTCGTAGCTTTATATGCATTCAGTGTACATGTACATTGGCTGTAAGTAATGCATTCAGGTGCACATGCATCATTGTGCAAAGTGCTTACCGTGTGGTCGAGGGAATATTCTTTATGGCTGATGCAGCAGTGAAATACATTCATGCACAATGTAGCTTACCCGAAAAAGTAACCTCCTGTATGCACAATGCTAGCCAGTCCTGTTCCCTTTCTTTTTATCACCATGACTAGTGTGCCTATAGCATGGGATGGTCACAGTTACATGGCGTTTACGTGCTAACGCCCAGACATCCTGTGGTAATCGTTCAAGTGTGAAAGAGCCAGTGTATGGAGCGAATGCCCCGCTGGAAACAAAGGGGGCATGTCAATCACAGCAGATTGTTGAGGGCGGGGCAGGGCTCATTTCTGAATCCAAGTAACGGAAATTCAGAACTAAGCTGGGAGAGGAATTTAGTGACTAATCACAAACTGAGGTGATTTTTTTTAATTTTGCTCTCAGCATGGAGGACGGAAAACAAACTCCATGCTGTGAGGTCTCGTTCCTTCGTAACTGTCCATCTCAACCTAATATAGCAATTAATGAAAGTCAACTCTAATTTGTTACATCAACAAAATTACTTGGAATAATTATCCAAAATGATTTAAAATGGAATCAGCAGGTTACGAGTGTTGTTACCAATGCATCTAGACGGCTCTTTATTTAAAAGTTGGCTCAAGAAAAATGGTGTCAGTGTTGACGATTTAATTACAATTTATGAAATGTATATTCTCCCAACCTTAGAGTATGGAGCAGTCATCTGGTCTTCTGGCATATTAAGATATCAATCTCAACGCCTTGAAAGAATACAGAAGCGAGCACTTCGTATTACTGTATACCCCAGTTTGCTGTCCTATACTGAATTGTTGTGTAAGTTTAATATGCAGAAGCTTTCTGTTAGACGTATACAACTGGTCGCGAAATTTGCTAAATCGTTGTTATTGTCTTCTAGGCATCGCCATTTTTTACCATCAACTCGGCAAATACTCAGGAATCCCCAACATCTGCATATACCATACTGCCGAACACAAAGATACCAACAAAGTCCAATTATATACATGTCAAAAGTGTTAAATTATAAATTCCAGATCCCTTCATAATTAATTCCCCTCTGTGGCATGTTTTAAACCTACTTGTTTATATATGGTGCATTTTATTAGTGTTTTTAGTGTAATGTATTTATTGTAATTTAATTTATCCTTTAAACTGTTTCGTACTCAATTTTTGTAAATCAAACACTTTTAGTCGTGTGACTTTTTGTTTCATGTTTTCTTTCAAATAAACCGTAATGAATGAATGGGAAAAAATAGCCTCTCGGAGAGCCATCAACTTGCACAAGTCTACACGAGGAGAGAGTTAATTAGTGTCATTTGCACGAGTCACAATAGCGTCTTCTTGTTTCCATGCCGTGAAGCCGTCAAGAGTGTTTTACGTCAGATTACTACTGTCCCTGTGGCTTCACTGGGAAGTTGTGTTCATTTCTTTTGATCCCCTACTTCTAGCATGGACAGTAACCAACAATTTCTTGCGTACGGAAGGGCGGCGACCTAGATTTAAAATCATTGGCTTTGCAGGCATATTACATTCTTGACATGACTCGTCTGCCTCATTTTTTTCACCACATTGTACCGTATATCGTCGTGTGCCCGGCAGAGGGGCGTAAGTGCACCTACGCCCTTCTGCCGGGCACCCGACGATGTGCTTTATTGATTTTGAGCAATAAAATTTCCAGTTAGCAATCCCAGTAAAGGTTGTGCCAAGGCACCGACACATAACCACAAAATGAGCTTTTGCATTTTAGTGGTCATGTCGTCCACGGCAACCGTCAGACGCTACCTTGGCATTTGAATGCTGCTCCATACGTAATGCACCAAACTATCCTGTTCAAGTCCAACCAATTAACTGTCTTTCAACCACGCGGAGTCGATAGCCACAAAATTGGCCTTAGAAATACGTGGTTTCTTTCTTTTTTTGCCTTTGTCCTTTGGTACTGCACGTTGCCACAAAGATAGGGACACCAAAGGGTACGGGGCGACGCAGAATACCACCCGTAAAGGGCCAATTTAATGGCTATTATTAAGAAGAATAAAAGACATTCTGCTCCGATGAATCTCTTTATTGTATTCGTGAGCAAGGAAACACCAGTCGTCGGGCTAAACATCAAGACGACGCTTTGCATGCGGCCGTTCCCACATGGCAACTTGAGAATGGTTGCCCTAACAACAGGCCACAAACACGGCAGATGAAACTGTGAAAAGGTTTCTGATTTTCCCATTGCTATTTCTTTTCAGCAGTATCCTCAAGCATCACGAAATGGGCCTCATCTACGTGTTGGTTAATTCTTAAAACTCGTACAAGAAGACTGTCTTGTCAATGCCTTCCCTAAAATTCACTGAATGTTGAGGATAAGGCGTCCCGGAGTTGTCACGCACACCGCACATTGGTGCCTGTAGAGTTTATATGCCACTGACTCACAAGCTCGTACAATGTATTTCCTTAACTACGACAGTTTGAGAGAGACACCCTTGCGTGTTCAAGCACTTGTATTTCGATTAAAAACTAGAGCTGATCTTAAGAAGTCTACATGTATAACCAGCATTACTTAACGGTGTGCGTAAATGTGTAATTTTTGTCTGAATGCCCTTGTACCTATATGAAAATACATGTTGTAAGACATTTTCTCTCCTTGAATAAAAAACGCTTACTAGTTGTTAGTTAGTTAGTTAGTTAGTTAGGAATACCCTTTTAATTTTTATTCTATGTCGTTGCAACAGAAGAGATACCGCTTACTTACTCAGAGGAAATTAAAGCGGCCTAAAGTAATTCAATTCAACTCAAATTCAAGTAGATTTGATCGAGAGGGCAGAAGAATCACAAATAAAATAATCTGGTTTCTTTTCCCGCTGAGCTTTTAGATAAATCAGTAGGAAATTCTCAAATGAAGCTGTTGTCTGTTCTAACATCAACGAGTGCAAATTACTAAGGCCAATTTCTGGGGGAAGTAGGCACCCGCGTGTGTATCTCTGTTACGATCACTTTCCACATGAGTAGACCACTTTCTTCATATTCCGAAGAGGCAAGGTGAAGATACGTTGTAAAGGAACGCGTTGCCAAGCGACGCTAGAGAGAGGACATCAGCTCCATTTGACCGGTACTCAGTAATGAAATACCTCGACGAAACTTTGTAAATAAATTTGACCAAAAAACATTAACTTACCACAAGTGTCTCCGAACTTATGTGCCTGTCTGTCTCCTTTTCCCGTAAGTATCCGCACGTGTGATGATTCTAGCCGGGAGTAATTGATAGAGGCGGACGGTGTGCGTGTCTGTAACACACTGGACTTGCGTGCTGCAATCTCGGAGAATGGCGGCTTACGTACGGTGTATACGTACACAGACTACGTAACCAAGGGCGTCGACATGGAAACGGTAAATAAGAAGACAGGCCAACCACGAGTTAGAAAAAAACTCCTTCAGGCCTTATTATACACTCTAGCAGCTCGACTCCAAATGACTTGACCAGTCCCCATTCAAGCCTTCCACTCCCGTGGTCGTGTTGATCACGCGCTTTTGTGTCAATCCTCTTTGTTCGACCAACTGACGGGGTAGTTTGTGGGTCTTCCAATTGTGCTGGATAACTTTTTTGGCCCTGCAGAACATTTAGGGAGAAGCTTCTATAGCCGCAACGGTGCTATTTCAGACCTTGGAAGCAAAGAAAGCTGAACGGCGCTGACACCCACTGCTTCGCTTAAAATAAGGCCAGAAACACGCGCTTCCCTTACATTATTTGGTTGGGTTGTTGCTACTGGGACATTGTATTGACTTCCTCATTTATGAGTCCCTTTGCAGTGAAAAATGGCCATTTCTGTCACAATTGCTTCATTGCCCAGGCTGTGAGGAAGTTTCTCTTGTAGGAAGATGCATGACGGTAACTCTTTTTCTTAATTTCAAATGGAACCCAAAGGATACAGATGTATTTCACTCAGTCAACTAAACATTAATAAAAGTCCTAAAAAGGCCGGAACCTACTGTTAGCACAAATTTAAAAGTCAATCGAAGAACAAAAGGTTCTCTGTACATTAAGCTAAAGTCTGAAGAAGCTAGACGTGAGGTCTTTGTTTGTTAGGCTTATTTGAAAAAGGAATATGGACATCGTAAATAAATTTAATTATTTCATGGTATGGTATTTTTCTGTCAACAGCCTTTTGTTTTACACGCTGTCGTTTTGTTTTCTCTAACTGAAAGTTCCTCAATAAAGTTAAACTCTTCCAGCTTATCAAAATGTGATTTTTATGGCGAGTGACTCTGTGGACGTTCTTTTGTGTTGGTGCGCTCTGGTGTCTACGGTTGAGTGGAAGAAGTGTGAAGAAATGATAATAGCTGTTGCTATAAAGGCGATGTTTGTTTGGGACGATGGTGGGTTTGTTATGGCTACACGAAACCTTTGAAATGTCTTGCAAGTACTTGTTTTCCTTAACAGTCATGCCGTTTGTTGATAGCAACTGTTAACAATGTTATGTGCGAAATCTTGAGCAGTTTACTTTCGTCTCCCTGCAGCGTACTGCGTGAAATATGTAGATACTCAGTCCCACGTGTGAGGAGGTCACACTTTTATGCCTACAAATTCTGCTTCTTTGGAAAGCAAATTCGAGAAACATCAATGCCATTTTCTACACGACTGCCGTTTTGTTTGAATGTCGTATTACATTGATACATCAAAAGTAAAAAGTGGACTGGCTGTGGTATGACTGTTTATTGGCTTGATATGTGTTCCCTCACACAAGCAAAAACTGCGCTTTTATGGCATTGCCTAAAGTCAATACGGGGACGATGCGCGTTTAGAAAGTGTCACAGATTTTGCGCACTGTGATTTGTCAACGTGTTGCAAATTCTTGAAGGCGCACCATTGGGAATCGACGTTTAAGCTATGAAATGAGAAAGACTTTAATTTAATGGTGGACACGTAATGAAAAAAAGCAAAGTGGAAATGATCCGCATTCTAAATTTACCGCGACCATCCAACAACTCTTTTCACGTCACTAATCCTTTCCAATCTTATCCGGATCATCGCTCCATTCAACAAGTTCAACAGTCCTTTCACATCTTGTCTTTGGCTTTCTGTTTGGCATTGACCAATATCGATCACTCTCTTTTCAAAAGCCTGGTATTTTCCACATCCTGTCGCATTTGAAAAATCCACCCACAGTCATGTCTTGCACACTATAGGCCCTACTTGCTCATGCACCTGTGCAAGCATTTCGAAGTTACCAGCATGTCGCACTCTCTTCACCTGGCGTTGGCCTCATAGAGATGGCGAGATTAGCATGACAAAAGCTCGTGCCTTCTCGGTCTGGAACTGGTACCGTGCACAAGGGAAAGTCATGCACGCCATTTCCTCAATGGTACGACTCAGTAGAGGCATGATAAACAACATGTCTATCTAATAAAAAAAAAAATTAAGGGGTATCTTTTATGACCTCAGCGACTGGGAATGAACCCCAAATTTTGACAAAACTAACGAAAACACACAGTTAAGTCTTAAAAAGTCTATCATTTTCAAGAATAAATTTAAATGTTGAAACCCTCATCCATACGTTTTGTGTTCTAAGGGTGTATCTGTTGGGTGCTTCATGAACTTAAGTCTGCAACATGCCCGGAAAATATTTTTTCCCTACTAACTTTATCTCTACTCTGCCAACGAGGGAGACGATCACCAATAGCTGTTTATCGTCCTCCTGCTCGCTAAGGTTTTTGCAATTGACGATAGGCCCAACATCTTCCTCCCCGATTGTAGGCCTACTGTGCATGATTAAGTGTACCAATGTGACCTTGGTTCTTCAGAGCGGGGTTGGACGTAACACAAGCTCGCGTGTGAAGCTGATTTCATACATGGTGCACATACCACATGCCCGTTACGTAGATCCTTTTGAAACTACGGTTTCAAACTTACAGCTGTTTGCTAGCTCAAGGCAACTTTATTTAATCGGCGGTTGTTGTGGCAGTTAATTGTTATGGATACCAAACTATGGGTGGTGTTCCTTTGCTTTGCCGTAGGTTGACGGCAGACTACAGAGGAGATAAAAAGGTTTACAAAAATAGTGTATGCATCGAATAGCACGGACCAGTTGGAGCATGTAACGCGTTCACTGGATATTAAAGAAGCCGGAAAATTATTCAGATACGGTCTCCGGCACACAGAGTGAAAACATTGTGCCAACTTCCATTTAGAAAAAAAAAACAAAACATCATGAGGCAGTTATTATATACAAATATTGATAGAGTTCTCCTGGGCCGCCAATAGTAAGTAACCTATACGTAAAACTCCCATATCGTGCTCGATCTGGTCCATCGAGGGGTTACCAGCGCGGCCGCGGGTTTCATGTATGAAAGGCTTACGCCTGCAGACGCACCGTGACTATTTTTCCCCGCTTTTTTAGTATTAAAGTGGCCCCACTTTTGTTTTTAAGAACAACTTCTGGCACAATTTTCCACACTGAGAAATAGCAAAGTCTTATAACAAGCACCAATGAAATAATGTGGACACAAAGTTTGCGTTGACAGTATTTTGACGGGGATACTTTGAAAGAAAGCAGTCTAAATTCTTCTTTATAAAATGCACGGTTAGAGACGACAAAAACATGGTCTGTAAGGAAGGCTGCGAAACACTGGCAATGAAAATCGGCCGACGGGGAAATTTACTTGTTCTAAATAACTTCATTTGCTGTTACACAAAGACTATTTTGGCAATAACAACGGGCCAACATAAAAAATTGTTAGAACAAACAACATAGGCCTACATACACAGAAAGTAGAAAACAAATCAGGAGTATTAAGAAAGAAATTATTCGTAGTTCATGAAACTTAACTGACACTCGACGTAAAAATATATAAAGCTATGTCAGTCCTGGTGTTCGTCATAGGTAAACGGGATTTTAACAAAGCGGACACTAGCAATATTCATGCCCTTTACTCTAAATAGGACAATTAACGCGAACAGGTATACAAGTTATTTCAGTCTTTACGTTCGTGAAGCTACATCCCTAAACTTGCAATTGCAATTTGTGCTGCCCGGATCGACACTGCAGGTAGTTTGTAATTAATAGCTTGTTTTTATAATGAATCAAAAACCAAAACAGAAAAGAGACATACTGTTTATCAGTTAATTTCACTTAATTAAATTGTAGTCCTGCTGGGGCTTATATGCAGTCAAGTCGTGTTTATCTTAGCTTCTTTTAAAATTGCGAAGTTTATGCGTTTTGTTGTTCATAACAAGATTACACAATACCAAGATTACACAATACTCCATGGAAACATATTAAAAAACATTCTGTAGTTAGCAGCTTAAATAAGTACTTGTAGCAGAATGCTGATATCGTTGGAACACATTTACGTTATTTTGAAACATTTCAATTTATATCTGACTGAATTGTGCAGGCGTACATGAGTGTTGTATTTACGAAAACAAAAAGAAGACAACACAATTTCATTCAGTTTTTTGGTCGACATGGTGTTTTCCCGGAATTCACCTTTTCAAAAGTCAACGATTCCATAGCCAATTTCCAAGACATTGTGACGACACTGAAGCAGTGTTAAGGTTTATGGCCGACAACGCAACTTCAGTGGTTGTCTGTTTGACAAGAATGCCAATTGCGGGAAGTTTGTGTAGCAGAGAGGCCGTGGTAGCTTAGATTTCCTGGTAGCAACAGTGCAGCTCTGAGTCTGCTTGATCGAATGAGCGTGATAAAGTGAGTAAAGTCAGCCTGCCAACCTTTGTCAGATGATCAGATGATGATTCTATTATACATATAATCTGGTCAAACTGAGGAATATTGACGCGGATGACTTGAGTAAAGGTTTTATTTGACGTATTACTTTTGCGTCGGGGATATTATAATAATATCTTGTCCAACGAACCAGTTGTTTATTGTTGTCTGTCGAATTTGTCAACAACTGTTTTATTTGCTTCTCAGTAAATCTGTAAATTGTGGGCAGTAAAGGTAACTAATTTAAAGCTACTTAATATACTACAGGAGTTAAAACCCTCATCTGACGAGTCAATGCATATAAAACCCATCACAGTGCCCAGTATTAAAATAAATCAGATATAAAGAAATGTCCAAATACATGTGTATCGACTGCAGTTTTTGTTTTTTGTTTTGTTTTGTTTTGTTTTTTTTTGGGTACCAGAGAGTTCGTAATTATATTTCAGAATGTCCAAGTTCCTTTGGGGAAAAATACTGTGTATTTGACATGATTAAGTTACGAATTTTCATATCATCTGGTTTCTGCGAGGGTGTCCGCTGTTTATTCCTCCAAAAAAGCTGAAGGATTTAGGTAATGATCTTTTTCGCCGAAAATCTAGACAAAGAAGCCAAAAGGCGGACAAACACTTTTCAACCTATTTTTTCCCCTTGAAAATTTAAGGTTTTTACATCTATTATCTCTTGGTATCACCTAAACTATCGAGCCAGCCGGGGCATCATCGATGTAAACGTCTCTCCGACCCGTTGCTACTTTCAGGCCTTTGTATCTACGGTAGTCACGGAGTTCCACGTAGATGACACCTGCGACCACCACAATTGCCGCCAGCGAGCAGCATAGTACGATGGCCGCTACTGCACCTCCCCCTAGATATCCCCTGTCTTCGGTTCCATTTGAAGAAACGGCTGTAGCGGCGGATACCAAAGACAGATTGTATATGAAAAAAAGACAGAATGTGACTCAAAATCATCCACTGGGTGTTTCAAAATTAAAGTCTGTCACGAGCCAATTTTGCCCTCCTAGCCGGTATTTATCTTCGGTTTCAGTCCGATGAAAAGAGTGATAACATTGCAAGTTGTTACTCAGCAATTGCAGGTAACTCGTTTATACTCCTTGGTGGAGAATGCAAGGTTTAATAGGTGACTTGTCCAAGGACAAAACATATTAGCAGCTAAAATTCGACCCCGCCCCTCTTATCATGAGTTATGAGCTCCATAAGTATCAGTTGAATTTGTGCACATGCTGTTTGTACTTTCCGTAAACCCAAACGACATGCTGAGAAAGAAAGCACTTACCACCTGCATCTTTGGGAGGTTGTTTATCTGTTCCAGTTCCTGTATGAAAGGCAAGGCGACTGTAAGTATGATGCCACAAAATTTAATCTTTGTCATTATCTGTTGTGTAAATTATATTGCTTAAAACTCAGGCTCTTGAGTCTACCCTTTAGCCAGTTTGTATCTCAGGTTTTAATTACCAAAATACCAATTCTAAGAAAAAAGCACATTTGAACTGGTCTGGTTTTGATGGAGGATTTTCCCTCAAAAGTTTAATTAATTATAGCTATTGAGGACGCAGTTTGATTTTTTAGTGCGAAATTGCCCTTTTTGAGGCATGAATGATTGTCATTAAAACAAGATGTTTTGCTCCTCTCATCGAGGGAGAAGTTAAATTTTACGACGTGACACATTAGGAACCCTAGTTTGTTCTGGTCTTGTAACTCACTTGTGACTTGGAAGGAGTGCGTGTCCACGCCCAGTCGAAGGAGAACGGAGTTTTCCGAGTTAGTGAAGGCTTCTACTAGCTTCGACCGTATATCGGCGGCAGTGATCACGCTGTCACCTTTGAATGTGACCGTGTAGTTGGCGATGATGCTCCCTCGTTGGAAGGATACCACGAAGCAATCCCCAAGGTCGTCGGGGTAGGTGTCGTACAGGGCCTTCAGAACCTACCATTGAAAATTAACGAGAAGGCTTCAAATTAACCTTGAAACCTTTGAAATGCATCGATATGTACATGTACAGTTGGCATCTTTTTTGACGAGGCGACTATGCCCTTATAGTTAACTTAGATGTCCTTCATTTACAATTTTCCCCAGTCTCAAGGCAAGATGCTATTTTCAAGATGGATGCTATGAATTGCTCCCTCCCGTGAACACGCCACAAAATCCTGGGTAAGACCGACCTGCAAAGAACCGTAAAGTAAAGACGAAAAGCAGACAGGGAAAAGACTGTTCCAACGATAAAAAATGAACAGAACCGAAATTAAAAACAAGCATGTCAAGAAACAAATCCGTTTAAATAGAGAAGATGATCTGTTGGCATTAGGCTCAAAGTGACACATTAGCACATTTTACCTGCAAAGGATGCAAATGCAACTGCATGTGCACCACTACACGTGCGGGTGTGAAGAGCAACCTTAACCCTAACAGTCCTCAATCCTCCAACAGGTGAAGGATTGAGGACTGTTAGGGTTAATGGTGCCTATTCGATGATCACAGTTTTGAAACAAGTCATTTTATGAGTCTTGGAAACAAAAACTTTCAGAGATTCTGTACAAAAAAGGAACCGACTCCCTTAACTACTTAGGAGTATTCATGCAGTGTTGCAGCCAACAATCTAATCATGGGATTTAAAATATTGCCGAATCCTGACGTAATCTCCATTTTGTGCCGTTACATAAAACACATCAGGTGACTGTGGTCCTAAATTTACGTATAGGACATTTTGTATGATTTTCTTAAAGTTTTGTAGTCAGAAAACGCGGTGGTTTACTTGGGATTGCCTTTTAATTTGTAAAATTTGCTAGCAGTTTTACTCACCCCTGAACAAACCATGCCTGCATATGATTTGAACTTCTCCGTGTTTGGCTTCTCCAAATCCGACGTGTATTCCACTTCCTCTCCGTCAATAGTGAGAATTCGGAAACGACCAGAAAAGTGCTGGGCCACCGTGTAGTTAGGTCTAGTCTCGGTTTGCCTTGGTGTCTGATGAACTGATGACTCGGTAATGGTGCTAACCGGGACTGGAGTTCTTGTCCTGCTAAGAGTCGGTACTGCATTCGAACGAGGGCTGTTCTGTGTTGTCAATGCTGCCCCGGAGGTAATTACTCCCTCGAGGACACCCAAAACCGTCTTGGTCGGAGACTGAGTCCCGTGGATGTCTTGAATGATCGAGTCTTTGAGTTTTCGAATCGTTACAGATGTTCCATCGACTTGTAACCCAGCCACCGCTCGATCACCGACAGTGAAAGCTGCCGCCAGATAAGAACGGATTTCATCTGCATCCACGGAGAGAACGCCCTCTATTCGTATCTCGAACATGGCGACGACACTCCCCGACCGAAATCCAGTTACTCGACAGTTGCTGGGATTGTCTACATACACTTGACTGAGAATCTCGACGACCTATCAAGAAAGTCAAAACTGAATTATGTTAATTTTGGTCCAAAAACGGACCCCTGCCAAGGATCAATTTCAGTCACTAAAATGGCAGTTGACTTGTGGTTAGGAAACTTGAAGACGATCGAACATGAAGCTTTCAATGATGTGAGATTGTTTTATTTCTAGGCCAATGGAAATTTCACATTTGTAGCTTCCAAGTCGTTGGGTAGCAGGGCAGGTCCCATGCCATGCCAGACAAATTGAACATTATAGTTGATGATCCGTGCATAAACATTAGATGGCACAAATTTGACTAATGAAATATGATGAGGTTCTACCCAAGAGTAGATAGGGCCAAACCATTCTCAATGTTACTCATTTCCAACTTTGCAAAGTAGTTAAAACAATTTACCTGATTGACGTCTGGAAATGAATGCATTCAAACGCGAAGGTTACAGTGCAGGCCGGTCCCATGGATAGGCAAACGGAGGAAACTCATATCAGAACTTGGATTTATTTGGCAAAGAGAAAACAACACGGTGGATTACTCACCGCACTGCAAACTGCATCGCTGTACTTCTTGTACAAAGTAGAGCTCCTGTCTTCAAGTAGGCTTGAGAAGGTGGCTCCTCTGCTGTCAATGGCCAAAATAGTCAATTGGCCTTCAAAGCGCTGGGGCTTATGCCCTGCAACTATCAATGAATGATTTGAGTATATTAACATTAATTCATCAGCGAGCCGTTCAATTTCACTTAAAGCAAATACTCACTTCTAGTATACAAATAGACAATACGGGCGATTCACAATAGTGCACCTGCAAGAGTTTGTAACGCGTTGGCCTATCACAATGCGCGAAATCTGTCGACTCAATGCGTGTTTGGAAAGGGTCGACAGATTTTGCTCTTTGTGATTGGCCAACGCGTTGCAAACTCTTGGGGGCGCACTATTGTGAAAGGGCTGTATTGAACAAAATCTGGACGGCAATTTTCGACTTATTTATTGGCTATTAGTTTTAATTCATTGAAACCACAATATGCTTAGTATTGGATTGTAATTCGGATCTGTTTATTCACTGATATCAGGAAAATGTGTTCGCTTGTGTTTGTGCTTGTGTTGATTTCATTTTTTAAAATAAATGAACGTTCTCCGTTCTACCTTTTCCTCCCCATCCTCGTTCCATTATTAAACATTAGATGAGTCACATCTCTGACTCTTAAATTACTTACCTGTTCCAAGCACCACACTTTCCAACGTGTAGCCTTCTACACCTGCGGTTAATGGGTGACCTGACATGGTAGGCTTTCCTCTGGGTTCATGACTGGGCTCTGGTTCGGCACGGGGCAGAACAGAATCGATTACTTCTCCCGTGGTAGGTATGGACAATGACTGGATGGTTACTGTCGTTTGTTGAGTTCTTTGCTTCACGTAATCAGATAAAGCAACGTTCGATAGAGAATTTAGTGTTGTCTGGAGCACTTCACTGACGGTCAACTGTGGTTTTGACGATGTATCAAGTAGGTTGTCGATAACGGACGGCTTATCCTGCGTCAGTTCTGGTTCAGGCTCGGCTTCAGATGCCATGGAAGTTGCCTGTGGGTCGTTCATCAGGATACTATCTGTAAGATTCACCGTATATGATTGAGTCTGCGCATTGCTTTCAGGTATACTCACTGTGAGATCTGGTGACGCACTAGACTGGGATTCCAACTTTCGCATCGTGGACTGATACAGCGTGACCTCATCTGGTGAAGTCATGGCTATGGTGGTGTGCCTTGAGAATGCTCCCGCTGGGGTACCAGACACGACAGGATAAAGATTTCCGATGTCCGCGCCCTCCATATCTGCAATATGTGTGGCCTGAAAATCACCCTGAACTCTTGGCGTAGACTGAGTTAACGATGGAGGAGGATTAGTTCCTGTATCTACTGTTGGTTCCAGGTCCTGCTCTAACAGACGAGCATGGTAGTTGATTGAACTGTTTCCCCCTGTTGTAACTTCTGAAACCATTGCCGATTTCCGTGTCGTAGTCGCTGGAGACAAAGGCTGTCCATTAATCGTTCCTGGGTCATGTTGATTGTGGGTTTTGAATGTTGGTTCTGGTTCAGGTGTCAGAGAAAATGGTTCCCTTTGTGGACGTTCTGTCGTTAGGGTGTTTTTTCCATTCCTTGGGCCGGCTGCAATTTCTTCATTTGTTTGATATTGGGTGTGCGTTGGAGTAATCTTCAAAGACAGTGTCTGGGGTGTGGGTTCTGGTTCCAATTCTAAATCAGACTTATGTTCTAAGTTAGTCAAATTATGGGAGGTTGGACCAAAATTCAACTCTGATTTGCGACTGAGACCGGGTTTTACCATGCTCGACAATGTCATGGATGATGAGGTCATTTCTACTTCCAGCTTAGGGTCAGGTTTGGGTTCTTCTACTTTCATAATCAATGCACTAGAAGAGTTCAGTTCGAAGTTTTGGTTTGTTTGGGGCTTGGTTATACTTAAAGTGGTCACAGTTGACGAATTCAAACTCAATAAGGTAAATTCTGACTTGGAGGCTGGCTTGGAGGCTGTCTCGATCTCTGCTTTCAGTTCAGAAGTAATCAAAGAACTTTTGTTCTGTTCAGGTTTTGGGTCTTTCTCAGGTTTAGCTGTGTTTGACATCGTCGCTACCGATGGTGTCGATTCCGGTTTGGGCTTTGGCTCTGGTTTGTGCTTGAACTCCCCGTCAAGTTCAGTCACAAAAATGAAGGTCTTTTCGTTCGCTGTTGGCTTCGGCGCTGCATCTGATTCTTTTACGCTCGGCAAAGTCACACCAGGCGAAGTCAACTCCGGCTTGGCCTCTGGTTTAGTTAAAGCCTCTAATTTAGTTATAGCGAAGGAACTTTTGTGTGTTGTGGCTTTAGTGTGTGTTTTAGACATGGTTTCAGTTGACACTGTCACAACCCGCGTAGTGAATTCGGACTTGAATTCGGGTTCTGGTTCTGGTACGATCTCGGTTAAAACTGAGGAGCTTGCGTTCCATCGGGGCTCCGCCATATTGGGTGGCGTCGAGTCGGAAGAATTCACATCATGAACCGAGTCAGAGTTTGTGACAAGTTTGGGCGTGGTCACGACTGGCATTTCCGGTTGCTCGTCTAAAAATGTGCGTGACGTGGTCTTGGGTTTTGGCTTTGTGACACTGAAAGTTATGACTGACGATGCAGTCTGCAATTCATGGACATATGCCCCTTTGTCTTCCATTGAAATTGAGGTAGGAGGTTGAGTAGGTGTCCAGACTTCTCCTTCGTAAATTTCGGTTGTTTCCGACGTGGTCACCGCAAGCATGGATGTCGGCGGTAACTTTGCTTCATACTTCGAAGTTTGACTTGGTTGCGTCTCAGCCAGGTTTTTAGCATCCTTCGCCACGGCCGTAACTACCGCCGATTGCATGGCCTCAGACACAATGTCTATCCTTACTGTAGCTGGGTTACTGGGATAATCCAGTGCATGGTCTACGTCGATATCCTCAAGATGAGGAATGTTTGAGATTGATTCAAAAGGGAGTTGAGTTGTGGTGTCACAAGGGGGTTGCGTCGTGGGCGTAAGTTCCATGACGTCTTGTTCTTTGAACAATGAAACGTCTTCAAAATGTTCATTGTTCCCGCTGAAATACTGGGG
>NW_019091406.1:1070741-1115078 GCF_001949145.1 Acanthaster planci
GTGTCACAAATTTACCCAGGGTAGTTTTGGCTTGACTCTTGACGGTAGAATGGCGCTGTGTTGGCGAAGCCCTCGAGGAGCTGACAGGCTTAAGGTGCTCACTGAGCAGCATCGAGGAGTCGGTGTTGCTCGGGACTGTTTGAAATAATTGTGGAGGGACTGTTCGAGTAGACTTTGCCACGGTGTTCTTAATGAAAGGCAGTTGTGTGGTCGGTTCATTGATAGTAGGAAGATCGTGCCTAGTATTTCCCTCAAATGAAGGAGCACTAGAGGTCGTTGATATTTTGTCATTTGGCATTTCTATATGGTCCCATCCACTTAACGACTTCCTGGGGAAAGTCCTGTCTTCCCCGTGTGTTTTGTCAACGTTGAACTCGACTGCTACAGGATGGGCAGGTGTTGTCATAGAATGTTGCTGGTAGAGATTGGTGGATTCTAATTTTGAAGTTGCATTTATATTGGGACGGACGTGATGATCATGGTGCTCATATTTCGGCTTTCCATCTGTTGCATTTTCTTTGCCATTGATGGTTTCTGTTGCCAAGGATTCAAGGGACGTCGATGGTTTGGCATGATCTGGTCTCGAAGACGAATTGTGGGAGAGATTGTGATGATGATGGTGGTGAATATGCTTCTGTTTTGTTTCCTCAGTACTCCTATGAATTTTGTCATCTTTGGCTTCTGATGTTATGGAATCAGAGGAGACTGTTGGATACACTTGAGTGTACGTGACAACCGTGGATACGTCTTCATCAGGTTGTTGCCATGGCAGCATTATACTCTTCATCTTAACCAGAATATCTACTGCTCCTTGAAAGGAAAGAACTTGGCTCGTTTTTGTATTTGGAGTGTCGGGGTTGCTAGTTGAGAAATTATTAATTGCTTGATGGGTCTCGTCTTCGGTATGAAGAGCCTCCCAGCCTTGAGAGGAGGAATCTCTGGAGTCTGGATGCTTCGTGGTAGCTGATGGAACAAAGGGCTGCTCGTGAAGCAGAGTCCCAAGCGTAGTGGGCCATGCCCGTCGGGGTTCGTTCTCGACTGCCTGGAGGTTGGCTGTGGTTTTCTGCATTCCGTGTTCTTGCATTGTTTCTGTCTTACCATCATCCATTTCCTGATGGTCATGAGTGCCACCTGAACCATCCATTGTTACATGTGGGGGCGAGAGCTTGGGGGCACGGACAAGAGGGAGATGTACAGCATGGTCGGATCTTACAGAGGGATCACCTGTTGGGAAATTATGTCTGAGCTCTTCCTCTGCCTTCTTTTTGACATCTTTTTGGGTGGGTTTATCCTCCGTTGCTGTTTTGTCAGAGGATACGTTTGCCAGATGATTCCTAGAGGTGATGCTGTCATCAGCTCTGGGAGACACGTCCCTGGCTAGATGCAGTTGGGGATGCCGATATCCCGAATTTGATTCGTTTTTATTTAGATGACTCTCTCGAAAGATTTCCGTGTCATTCTCTGGTGCTTCAACACCCACTTGAGGATGCTGGCGAGGATGATGATGATGGCTACGATGCTCATCTCCTGTTTTGTTTCCAGCTCCCAAGCCTGTTTCAGGACTTTCTGAATCTTGTATGCCATCGTTGTTTATTGGGGCGGCCTCCATTGCCATGAACTCCGGCAGTGCTGCCCTCTGTTGTTGGTCAGAGTGGAGAAATTCGTGGCTGCTTGCAGAAGACAACGTCCTCGGGATGTGGTGTGTGTGATTCCGATGATGGTGAATGTGAGTTCCCTGTCCTGATGACGACACACCTGTAGGGATGAAATATACCATTCCAGGAGACTAATGAAATTCCCTTAGAGTAGATTCATGTCTTCAGACAAAATATCGATGTAGCCTATGTCATTGCCCATTTATGCGTGCCATCTTAGTCTATGAACTACATTTCATTTTTAATTAACTGAACCAGCTGAAGAACTTCCGGTTGTCACTGTAATATTCCCAAGCAAACATTGAAGAATTACACGTTCAAATCGGTTCAGTATATTTTCTAGTAATACGTACATAATTCAGGTTGCGTAAATGAAGATGTGATGGATGCAAGTACGCCCTCAATTTGACGGGCACATTATTTTTTCCCGCGCGCTTCAGCAATCTCGCAGGACAAAACAGTGAAATCGTCAATTCTTTCAAGGAAGAAGTTAATCCTTATTTTATCCAGCATAATTGATAGTTTTGTGAAACAGCCTACAAAGTTCAAGTTAGTGTAATCATCCAGGACTGGGTGAGTCTAGTTTACAAATCATAAGTTTTGGATTTTATATGATCTTTTTGGTGAAAAGCTTGGCTCTGTTTGGTTAGGATTCAGATCACGAGTAATGCTGTACACAATGTGCATTAAGTGCACGCAAGCACAGTAAACATTGCATTCACGTGCGTTATTTGGATATGTGCCCTGCTCTCGTGTATGTTATGCATGAACTATTTCTGTGGGCATGAGAAGTATAGTTTGGACTTCTTGTATTCATTATGCAAGGTGTTTATTTATGGTTATACTGACGCATAAATGACTTGATTTCCGTTGCTGGTATAAGTTTTGTCCTTGACTGAGTCACTGCTGAAAGTCTGTCGCCTAGCTTCAAGCTCCAGGAAACCCTTAGGCTGCGCAAGTAGGTACCATCACATCCATCTCATTAATGGGTTGAAATATTGATGTAGAGGTTGGAGAAATCGCACAATTGAATTAAAACACATTCTGAATTGCGTTGCCTTTCTTCCGAAGATTTGAATTTTCGCTAAAAATGCAGGAGTTCTATGCAGTTTTGCGTTCCTCTTGTTCACATTGCAACGGACACTCCTACGAAAATGTGGAAGTAGGTATGGGGCGTCACAATAAAAATCAATCGTTGCACAGGGATGTTCAGAAAATGACGCATCTGAAGGCAATAGATTTTCTGTTACCCTGTTGTTTTGGGCCATTACGTAGACTTTTACTTGAAGTACAAAACATACAATTTTCAATTTTTGTATAGAAATCGAGTTAAAGGGGAAAGAAGTAAATGGTTAGAATTATGGCTGTTGCTGGGTCGTAGTTTTATGGCAGGGTTGATTCAGTAAGTGTTACGGTTAGATGAGGGTATTAAAGGGTTAACCATGTACATGAACATCACACTGCAGAAATTCAATAGTGGTATAACGGTACAACAGGTGTTGCACCTGAGGAAACCTAGCTACTTCCTTTAAGAAACGATAGAGTACCTGGCTGCTTGCAATACGTTTTAGCCCTTTTGGGCAAGCCATGTCATTCTTATATACATTTCTCTATCCACCCAGAAGTATAAATCGGTTTTGACATTAGCTAGGGAGCAACCTGTGATGGACCGGCATCTCATCTAGGGGTGAACAAATTTTCAATCGTTTCATGTCCAGAAAATCCGAGAATACTAATCTAATGAACCACGGACTAATTTTATGTCAATAAATTAAAAACTCAGGATTTCAGCAGAGGCCTTGAAATCTGTGGACTACAACAGACCATACTCATCACATGGCAAATAAAGCTAAGTAATTCTAAGATCTCCCCAAAATACCCCATTTTGAACCATGTTTGGGGCAGGTCTTGGCACCTCGTCGGTAATAAACAATGGCAACAAATGGATGTCTTTGCATAAAAGCCAGTTGCATTTCCTGATCACTTACGAGTGACATTCATATCAGAGCGTGCAGAAAATATGTGACAACTGGGTGGAAAAGGCCACATCTGACATCTTGTCCGGTTTAGATAAAAATGATGGATGATGCTGAAGTGCTCACGTGAGGGTCTATTGTCCCTTCGCAATGGGAATTCCAGGCCACTTACATTTTCACCTGATAAATCACCCGAAGTATTAGTTATACTAATCGTCTAGACATCAGTGACATTGCTGTAACCTCTACACCGGCCTACATATAAAGCCATTTCTAAAACTTCCTGGTCTCGTGTCGACATCGACTTTGGGCTCTATCTTAGTTCAGAGAAGAAACCTTAACTTCAGCTATTTCAAAACAAAAGGCTGCGGGAATTGCTCCTTCATTTAATGATTTATTGCTGTCAAAAGTACATGGCAGTACAACGCAGAGGCCTGTATTGTAATGGCGAAAGTACTTCACCTACGGGAATGTGTACAGAATAGCTGGCTTTTGGCTGTTCTCAGCGATCCCTTCATTGCTTGGTGTTATTACGAGCAACTTCCAA
The DNA here is from genome assembly GCF_001949145.1 of Acanthaster planci. Next base: position 1,074,920 of record NW_019091406.1, read on the forward strand.
TGACCACATGCCAAAATTCATCTGTTAGTGAATCACAACTTTTGCTTCGTGTGAGAAATTCTTTTACAGTGGTCTTCCACAAAGAACACCCGAGACAAAAACCTTATGGCTTGGGGAAGTCTGGTTCTCAGACCTGAAAATTCCCCGTGATGTATATAAACGGTTGGTCCAATGGTCATTAGAGACCAACTAAAATAGAGCATGACCCATGCAAGACGTGTGACGCCGAAATGTAAATGCAGCTCGCGCTTGTCCGTCAATTTTTAAAAATCACCGCTATGCAAAAGTAGCAACAAGTATTCCAAAAGCATATATACAGGAAAAACATAGTTGTCAGAACTTTGTGACTTGTGAGGAAAATCAGAAATAAATGTGCACATTTACACACATTAATTAGAGACTACTAAAAATAAAGTAGAATGGATTAAGAAAAATTCTAATAATTGTGGAAACAGTGGGGAAGAGTCGTGATTAGTTACAAGCAGGGTTTTAACATCATCGCTGCTTGACACTTACTGGTGCTAATACTGTGGACTGTAGTACTTACAAGTGGCAATTATAAATCATAAGTTTGCTAAACAACACAGTGTGGTGTAATTCTCAAAACTTTGTCAAATTATACAGTACCCAGACCAAACAAGGAAAGTTATGACATACAAACTTACTAAATGTGCACTGTCATATGTTATTTAAACCGTCTTTTGCTGACAGTGTAGGCCTACAACAATAGAGGTTCCACAATAAATTCTGGCAGATACTCCTCCGTCGTGTAGTGAAGATACATATATCACTTTAGCAATGAAGCAGAGTCGTCACGTACACTGAAGGCAGGTATTAACCTCGAGCTCATGAGTGGAACGTACAATAATGGAAATCTTTTGTTTGAAGATGTTTTTTGTCACTAGAAAATATCCCGGATATATTTCACATGGCAAAAACACCTGCATTCAATGAGAGCTGTGTAACCCACTTACACGGTGAAACATTTGAATCGACATTAAAGATAATGAGGTTGGTTAACTTATGAATTTCTCAATGATTACTTGAAGTGTTGCCGTAAAGACCACTCTCATTTTGCGTACAACGTGTATGAGCATCCAAAGTTTGAAGAAATGTCATGTTTCGCTTGTTTGTCGATTATACCTCAAATTCGTTTAAAATGGAAATTAATGTTATCTCATTTAGGCCTATTTAAAATGAGGTTGCATTTCATTTAGGAATACTCGTTTTATTATGTGGTGTTCTAAAAGCTGCGTGAAATTTTTAACACTTTGTGAATGATTCTTTTACTTTTTACCGACGGTCAACCATAGTTCAATCAGCCATTTGTAGAAAACAAACGGCTGTGACGTCAGATGAGCAGAGCATGCCAACCAGCAGACGATGAAGTACCACTCGCCTAGATTTTAAAGGTTTAAGAGAGCTCACTGACCGAATCAAATCAAAGTCAGATATTAGGCGGTGCAGACAGTTGGAAAGGGAAATGTAAGTGGGGATCTGTAATACAGAGCACTAGCTGAGGAATGTTGAAGTAAACACTCAGCCTTTGAGGAAAGGTTTCTTGTCTTGAGTGTTAGACATAGTCGTTTAAACAATGCGTATAAGTCCCTAACAAATTCTGATGTGATCTCATGTGGTTGTTGGATATGATCAGGATAAGTTGAGGTCATTTATTCAGAATTAACGGGCCCGCTGTGTGAATTTTGCCCCCCTTTCCCGATGAGTAGCCACCTCCACATGGCCCAAGGTAAACAGCAGCATTTGGTTTGTGTTACTGCACACGTCAACATTATAAGTACGATGCGATCCACGTTTATCTTGGGCAACCCAGAAAATCAAGACTTGGGTGAAATATAATGGGGTATCCTTCACGAACCTTTAAACTGTATCACACATTTCATACAATGTTTAGAGTTTCTAAAACAATTTCCTGATCATTAAATTATAGAAAAATACTGCAATCAAAATTTTTGGTCTTCAGGGTAAAACTTACCGTCGCTTGTCATCAGCAAACAGGATACCAAGACTACGATGACAGCGGTAGGTGCATCCATAGCCGATGATGGGCCGGTAGTCGCTTGGAGCACTCACCGTAGATCTTAACAAATCCAGACTATCATGAACAACCCCGGCCTGGAGTGAACTCCTAAGCAAATTCAAGCAACTTCTCCTATATATACACCAGGTAAACTAGGTGAAACTGTCTGGCGGTCATCCGACATGCACTGCTAGTCACGGGAACAAAACGTGAAAAGTCAATGCCACTGGCTTACCTTGTCAGCAATCAACAAGGATCATTTCAAGCGCAGGTACCCTTGCACTTGTAGCCGTTTTAAGAAAAAAATCTCGGCAATTAGGCTAGGGATCAAAACAATGAGCTGACCTAATCCATCAATCTTAGTCCCTCCGCCCCCCCCAAAAAAATTAAGCCACCGCCGGAATATCACAGGGGTAAGGTTGAAGCCCTTAACAGTTTGAAGGGATTAAAACCACATTTAGGAGAGCCAGACCGTATTTTACGTCGCAATACTTCCAGTGCTATCAAATGCAGAAATAGGTTTGAGATGTATTATACCACTGGAAGAAAAATAAACAACCACGGGCGGAAGCAAGGTAAAATCGGTTCATCCACCTAAACCATAACAATTGACAGCTTATAATTTGTTTTCTAAGTTAAGTCTAATATCGGAAAGCCTATGGAAAATATTCAAAATGAGGACTGCCAAAATTAACCAAACTTGAAACATTCAATAGAAGAGAATATCCTAAACCAGTTACTAGCACTCATTGAACTCTTTTTCAGACTTCTGTAGTTCCCATTGGTACTGTGAATGACATTTCAGAAAACAGCCCTTCGGTAAAATCTTTTTAACTACGTATAGATGTTACTTCGCCCAGTCACTTGTGATAAACTAACTTAGACTTCAATGGACGATTTCTTATCTGGAAAATATTCCTACATTGCTCCTTTCCTTTCCACCCTTAACTAAAATTTGAAAATAAAAAACACCACACCAACAGGACCTAATTCCGTTCAAAGAACGCAGGTTCGATTCCATTCCCATCGAGTTTTTTTTATTCAAGTCTTCTGTTTGTTTTTACATTCAGAAACGGCCCAAAAGAGACTACGTGGGCCTAAAATGCTCCACTCTTAATGCATATTGTTGCCGGTGCACTACACGGTTGTCAGTAAACACTGAAGGGTTAAGGCTTTCGCCTTGTACTGTTAGTTTTTCCTTCTATAAAATGTGCACAAGATTAGGTCCAAAACATTGCTACAGTTTTTAGATTGGCCATAGTTTGAGGACTTCATTTAGGGATGATCACTTTAAGTAGATTCATTTCCAAAGCTTACCCCGAACGCTACGGTTACGCACTAAAACGTTAGTTGAAAATGCAAGTAGAGTGAATGAGCTTTATTTGATGTCTGTCTCACGGGCCCATAGGAGAGTTTTTCGAAGTGACGATGTTTATCATTATTATAGCTGTTGGTGACAGCGTATTTGCTGGGCTGCAACCGTCTGCCTCCTCAGATGAAATTATTCCCCCAGGCCCTGAAGCGGGTCAACCGACACGTTTGAACGACGCTGAAGTTCGAGTCACGGTGACATGATCAAGCACCAGACAGAATCACATCCGCTGGGCTGCGCTCTTTTAACAGAGAACAGCTCCCTCTCTTTGAATAGGACATAATAGCCAGCATCAATCAAGTCACAGTGTCTGGTGTCGAGTGTCGCTTGCTTTTGTAACTTGACATCTCCGAAGACTGTGTTAGTTCCCTGCATGATCGATGCACTTATATATAGACAGCATCAATAGATTGTAACTGGTTGAATGAAAACAGTTTCCTTCTTCACTTTCCAGGGTCTAATCCAGTTTAAAATCAGGTTCACGGACAGAGTCAGTGGTAACCGTGGCTCCTCTCGGTCAGGCTTTTACGAGTGCAATAGTGCACGGCTTTTCCCTTTGAAGTAGTTTTGTTTTCATCTAAATGAGGAAAATCACAAGGATGGTCTGACGGTACTGACTGGAGTAGATCTTGTGTAGCCACGTGGCTTCTGTGAGTCCTGTGCGCAAAAATAACCTACATGTAATATCCCTTAATCTGGAAACTCTTTCTACGAACTGCAAATCATACTATTTGACCTATGACCCATGTCAGGAGATTTATTTATCTATTTAATTAGTTTTCACCTTCAACGGATAATTTTCATTCATCGTATTTGTTTCTTTGACACATGTAAACAGAAAAGAAGCTGGGCTTTTAATAACCATTATTCGTGTTTTTTTTTTAATTAAAGTTTATTTCACTTTGCAATCCGTAGTTCAAAAGTGAAGTTGCAGCAACAGAGAACACTTTAAGAGTAAATAATGGCATAAAACTTACTTAATTCGCAAATGTTAATTATACAAATATTGAATGGAAAATCAGTTACAGAACCACACCATACAGTCATGCAGACGAGCAATGACAGAGGTACTTAATTCCAAACCCAACACCTGAGGATTTCTTCACTCAACTTAAAAATAAAATTGTCACAGGGTCACAACAATGATGACTGACGAAATAGATCTATATTAACGGGTTGAAAACTGGAAATAGCCACGGAGATCAGAAATTTACAAGGTTTATCTTCAACGGATTAGAGGTGCGCGTTTACAGAAAGGAACCAGGTATACCCTCTGACGTAAAAGACGGACACCCGGGGACCCTCATAGGATACGACCCCCTAATAAAACAAAAGCGGCAAAAAATCAGTCAACAATCCGCGCACATCCTTGCACATAAGTTTAAGCTATTCTTAGGAATAAGATTAAACACACACATTAACATATCAGCTAAATAAACACCGCAAATCATAACAAATTCAGACTCACTATTTACAACTCTTACTCAACTGCAAAATGACGCTGTCTGATGGAGATAGGGGTTTCTTTCAAACACACACACAAACACGTACATTTATATTAAGTTTTGCTCAGGCAATTTTGAAGATGCAGCACCCCATTTCGTGGTTTCATTTTCAACTCCAGGTTTTCTCTGTGTTACTGCTTTGCCTATTATTTTAATAACTGAATTGTTTTCTCAGCGAAAAGTCACATTTTTGTCGACTTGACTCCAGTCCCAACGGGTGAATGACTCGACCTAAGTCACTACAAGCAACTGACTTAACTCGACTCCAGACCCTCCTCAGAGGAATCGACTTGACCGAAAGCCAATAAGACCTCGAGTCTCGAAAATAAAAGCACCGGTACCGATGTCTTATGTTCATGTCACGTTGTAGGGGTACCTTATACCTCGTATATCTCACGGCTCTGTATCGTGTGATGCTAATCCAGAACTGGACTGATCTGTATATAATTTATTTTTGATCAGTGGTTTCAGCATTGCTTTAGGCTATTTTTTGTCAAGCAATGGCTGGAAGGCCGGCTAAATTTATACCCTGATTTCCCGAAACATTACTCAAACATAAATGAACAAAGGCCAGTATTTTAAATAAATAGAAATAGCTTTGTATAATGAAATTAGTTTAGAATTATTTGACGTTCTTGACAAGCAGCAAAAAAAAAAACAAACAAGACAAGACCCGAGGCAGAATCAGATCTAAGACCAAAGCCTCACTTTCTGACAAGAGCCAGCTTGGCTGCTCTCCGTCCTGGAGACTATGCAGGGAACGAGAATCCGTCTTCTGTTTATTTACTGTATCACGTTTAAATATTTTTGATTCGAATCGACTTTAACTAAGCATTTGATTTGACTCGTTTCAATTTGTTTACATTACGACTCGACACGAGTCACCAAATGACTTGACTCGATGACTTGACTCGGATCACAACGTTAAACTGACTCAACTCTAGTCAAAAACTGCAGTGCAAGAAATCCCGGCTGGCATAGATAACGAAGTTTAACCATAGTTAACGGCATTGCGCTTTGTGCCTTGGCATACAAGTGGACTTGAAGCAGGCGAGCTTGTTTCGAGTCATTTTCTGGTTAGTCTGTGGCCTTGACTTTCCCTGTAATGCTTTTCTTTAACAACGTTTCACTATTTCAGATTTTTCTGCTAAAGGATATAAGCTAAGCATATACCCTAGCAGTGACCCTGCCCTTCTTTCCAGGCTGATCATGTTCAGGGACCATCGTAGTGTGAAACTTAAACCCTATATGAAATTCGAAATCGTTGGTTGAATTGGGTGTGCCTCGTTGGGCCAAAATTAAAATAATTGAGTGGAGACAAGTTAGAGGGTTTGAGACAATGTGTAGTAAATGAGACAGATTTCAACGGTGACCACATTTCCTGGGACACCGCCCCTGCCGACTTCGACAACGCGGTGATTAAGGTGCAGCAGCCACCGCAGACCCTGCAGCTTTGCACTTCACGACGACAACACCAATGACCACGCCCCCAAGGATCACAGAGGCTGCCACGCCGATCACGATGCCTGCAATCGCTCCCGCAGACAAGGGGATGGGCCCCTGGGATGGTAGTGTTGCTGCGAGAAGAGAAAAAAACCCGATCGCGACTAGTCACTAGTTAACCCCGAAATGTGTTTTGCACTAGCTGTATCGTAGGTCTCTTCTTTTGAATACCATCCCTACGTAGTTTCAAATTCACACTGCACAAGCTGAACAAGCAGTTTCGGAGAATGTTTGACTTGATCATGAATCCTTCTGCGGGGGGGGGTTAAGGAACGGGTAACATGAACCCCAAAGAAGGGTTCTTGGCTTGTTTTCTGTTTGTATGTAATAATTTGAGAAAGAAAAAATGTACTATTGTTTTTAAGCGGGGGATGTCTAATTTTTGTACTTCACCAAAGCATGTAAAGAGTCTCATAATTTAGCCCCTCCCCTTAGAATAACCCAAAAATAACTTTGTGAAAAATTGGTTCCCGATACATCATATGGCAAAATCCCCCGGAAAAGCTCCTTGAAAACACATCTGTTTTATTTCCATTATTATTCACATTTTGTTATAGGAAAAACCTCTGCTGGTTTTGTCTTCTACTTACCAATTGCTGTGTGCTCCGGCTCTGGAGGTAAAGGGAAAAGACAATTAAAGTCAATAAAACAGAAGCTGAAAATACTACAACAATTCAGTGAAAACATCTTGGAATTATATCCTTAATTGGTGAAACAAGGTAGTGACACTTTGGAAACTCAACAAAGCATTTCTAAGGTTCTGGGCGATTGCTTTCCATGTATTATTGTGAAACCATGGCTGGGAGTAAGCAAATTGACTTTTCTTCCCTTTTGTTCTACTGCAGGAGGGGTGGAACGGATATTTCGATCTGGCATGTGCGTAGCTGGCAATTTTTCCCCGAAAGACTTTGACAGTGGTTCTACACTCAGGCCAATCTTCACTCCCTCATCCAGTACTCGACTGCGTGGTGAACTGTAAGTGTGTTCGAATGACCAACTAATTACTAACTGTCAAAAGTCATTCTAATTTTTATTATAGTTTAGGCGTCTTCTGTGGCATAACTGGACTTTCGTGATACTGACTCTCAGTGATTGCGACAAACAATAAGTCCAGGGAAACCTGATGAAATTATGAAAATGGGAGGGCGGGGGCAATCCAGCAGCCACCTCGGGACAGGTCTATTCCTGCCAGAGACATGAAGTGAAGCCCATGCCCCCTCACTTATTTTCAGTGGTGTAAATCTGTGCTGGAAATTGGGGAGGGGGACGGAGAAAGGTAAAGGTGGGGGATGACTTGCCTGACCATGGAAATTTAAGGGGGGGCTGGCGACACCGTATACACTATATAGAGGGCGATGTTTATGATATGGATGAATATCTGTAACGTGCATCAAATTCACGCAGACTTGCATCAGAATGGGATATTTATGGCCTTTTAAAGTTGTTTTCCTTTTTAGTGATATTGTAAACAATTTAGTCTTTGGAAAGTTAAAAAAATTCTCCACAATCCACTTTTAATTGTTTTTCCCATCACCAGGGATTTACGCCCATGCTTATTTTCTTGGAATCGCCACTCGCCTGTGACTGTTGTCGATGGATCTGCTGCATTTGTCGACGCATCTGCTACAAATGCTGTCGATAAATCTGTTGCATTGGCCGTCGATTCATCTGTTGCATTGGCCGTCGATTCATCTGTTGCAGTGGTTGTCGATACATCTGTTGCAGTGGCTGTCGATAACTCTGCTGCATTGGTCGTCGATAAGATTACCGTCGTCACATCTTCAGCGGATGTCGTACCATCGGGGGAATCGGTTGTGGGTGGGTTACCTCCCGCTACAGTGTCCGAAACTAGGGTGGTGGCATCATTCGGCGCACCTGCGGTGGTCGTGGTGTCTTTGGTCGTGACATCTCCGGTTGGTTCACTGGCGGTCTTGGCACTGTTGGCTGTGACATCTCCATCCGTGGTTGTGATTATTCCGTCTGGACTGGATGCTGTATTTGTTGCCGTGTAGGCTGAGTTTGTAGTCGTGTCAGTCGGTGCTGATGTCGATACGACTGACACTTCTGTTGAAGTACTGCCAGGCGCAGCCACAGGCGGCTGTGCAATGATTTCTAAACACGGAACAAAGTCATTTGTCATTTATCTGCAATAAGTTTAAGCTTTGGGGAATTGTTACGGTGAAGTCGAATGGTGTCTTGTGCAGGCCTAGAAGTAGCTTAGCCAGGTTTATTATAGTACGGGGGTGAGTGGGGAGCAAGATTTTCTGGGGGCTGCAGGGCCCATTTTCTTACAATATACTATAATAATTGTCTTTACTTTCAAATTTCCAGCGAAGCTGATGGGGCTATGATTTTTTTTTCATGGGGAAGGGCAGAAGCCCTTGAGGCCTCGCTGGGCTACATTACTGACAATGGTGCCCAACTCTTTGCAGAAGGTTTGTGCATTTTTTTCAACCATGGAAGAGGAAGTCCAAAGGGAACAAGAGAATTTTTCCGTCTTCAGTGGTCAGTCAGTATTTGTCCTAGGTGGTAGCCTAAGTGTCCGTGGTTATTCTCTTGGATTGTGTTGAATTGTAATAAATTTTTGGTGTAACAAACTGAACACGACTCTGTGTGTATATATATGCTGTTGCATGGTATACAGTACATGTCTTTGTGAACATATGCGTAGGATAATACAGCCTTGGTTGGTTACTTTGATCGGTTACAAAATGGGAATAACTTAACTACAAAACTTGACGTCTTCGAACCACGTGTCAAATTTGTAGGAAGAGAGTCAAGCTATAAACAAATATGCAGACAATCAAAGTCCTGACATTAAAAAGTGGTCATTCTTTATTAATTCCCCAGGGGAAGGTCCTACCCGGGAGATTTTGATCTCTTTTCAATTATGTCCCCTCACCTGGCACGAGAAGTACTAGAACAGCGATAAGTTGGAGGGCGCTCTTTCCCATTGTGAAGCCAGCTTGGACCTTTGCTCGCCTTCTTGTAGAAAGACCTTGGAAACAGAGATGACATGACTATGGTGATTGCAAACAAACATGAATATTTCCACAAAAAGTTTTAAATCAAGATTTGTGCACCTGTGGATTGGGAGAACAGTTTGTTTGAAGGAAAATTTGGATACAAAGTAATGTATAAATTATGCGATGTGCACATAAAGGTGAGAGAAAAATGTTTTTGCACCGTGTATGAGGGCGCTACGACCGAAATACGCATTACCCGTTGACAATGAGTTCCGGTTACTTGCCTGTTTGGAATGCCATAGGGTGCACAGTTTGAACACTGACGGGGTGGTGGAGCACGATATGACCTAATACACTGATGTAAGCGTACCGCTGAGCAATTGTCAGGCGAGTTGCAAGTGGTAAAGCAAGCCCCCATAAAAAAGAAAGAAAATGAAAAACAAAAATACTGGAAAAAGGACAATATGGAAAAAAAGGATGAAAGCGAATGAAAATCAGCAATTTCCTTCCATGTACCACCGTCATTTCTTCATCAGTTTACTGCTGATAAGTGCTGAACTTAAAAAATGCTGAAAAAAATTCCTGGTGATACCTACAGTCCCGGCTTCCTTGGAGTATAACTCGCATAATATACCTGACATTTACAGTGGCAAATACACTTCTATTTAATTAAACACCAGCTTGTGAACCCAACAGCAGTCCAGTGAACGAAAATTACATCTCTTGTTTCCTGTGAATGAACATTCAAGATGAAATATTTTGTTTATTGTATCCAGGATTGCGTGAGTGGTGACCGAACTGGATGACCACACTGCGACCGATAGATGGAACATCAAAGCCGTGGACTAGCTCACGCAGTTGATATGTCATCGAAACAGCCGCCATACCAAAGGTGTGAGCCTGTCCAAAAGTTGAGTGCCTGAAATTGCGTCACGGACAGGATGCGTGATCGGTCGTTCAGACTTCCTGGTGAACTGTACTGTTAGTAGAGCGACTTCTCTTTGATCGTTGTCAAGACTTTTGTCTCCCCTGCTGCACCTGTTGGTAAGGGTTCTACATCCGCCATTTTGCATCTTGCCACGATGTCTCGCCTCGGGGATCTCGCATTTCATATCCTGCCTCGTGGATCTCGCGTGCGCATTAACTCATATTAAATGTGATACACCGTATCAAACATAGATTATTTATCAGAATTATTGTTTAAATCTTTCGCCTATGAAAATTATATGTAAATAATTGTTTGTCAGTTAACATTATGCAAATACGTGAACTCGTAAATTAGGAGCAAAACTGAATCATATAATACACAAAATAAGTATATGAAGATTAAACGATACGCACGTTTAATCTAGTTTATGGCGCGCAATCGCCGAAGTTTGTCCGGGCCTTCCCTTCGCTGTGGTCAAATTGTAAAAGTAAACAACACACAAGACGGTCCCTTAACATGCGTGAGACACCTGGAGGCGGAAAGCTTTCACTGGCTATAACAATTCTGTCACGCGTCGAAAGGCACGCGATTGGCCGAAAGTTGTTATAGTAACAACATGCGGTTTTTCTCCATCTAGCGGTGCCTTGCTGGCACGTACGTACATGGTCACACTGCAAATCAGCGGACTTTTGCCTGCAGTCTGTCGAAGAAAAACCTTTTCCCTCCACCTCCTCTTGCAACCGCCAAGTAAGGACTTGCTGGTTCTGTCTGTTGAGTTCAGGATTTCTTCCGGGAGGGGGCGTATCAGCCCCACAGAAACGAGGCTACAAATTTGAACAATCGAGTCATTTATGTCATTTTTGGGTTAGCATGCGTGAGTTCTCAGTGATGTTATGGGTTAAAACATTTAAGCTGTCGTGCTACATGGTCGTTGTTGATCTTATGTTTCGTTATTAATGACAGTTTGAGATAAATAATGTAATAGTTACATTAAAGATGAAAGTTGACAAACAGACAGCGCCCCAAAAGGTTCTTGACGAACAAGAGATTAATCACTTAATGTTATCAATGTCTAGCCAATTTACTTAATAGATCTTTGGGAACAATTAATACATTATGTAATATGTAAAAGTAGAAAAAGATTTGTCGTTCATAATTGTTCCAAGACTTTGAGTACAAAGAAATTAAACAAAGATTTTATTATAAAAAAGTTTAAACAAGTAACAGAATAAAAAAGGACTCCTGAACCCCTGATACAGAAGAGTACAGCATCCCTCTCGGCAGTTTTCCTTTCTGGTTTTCGGTTATTGCTGTGCCATAAAAATAATTCTTTTAAGCCACTTATTTACACTTGGTGCCTCAAAGCTTTTAAGTAAATCAATATGATAGAGCGTGAGTGAAATTTTAGTATTTCATGGGTAACATTTTGAGCAAATTTTACAAAGTTACAAAATGAACGCCGAAAATCTCTCCCGGAAGTAACGCAGTTTGACTCATGTAATTAATGGAATGCACTACTATGACATCTAGAAAAGTGCAAGTTGTTTGACTCCGTCCTCAACCTTTTGGGGGGTTTGTCAACAAATTCCGTGGGTTCCTTTTTTAAAGTGTGTTAGGTGAGAGCTGCTTTTAAACAAAAAAATTGAATCTCACAAATCTGTGCTCTTGGCGTCATACTCCAGTAAACTGCAGGGGTCCAATGCCAGGGTCTGTGCGAGTACCCCTGACCAAAATGAGAATCGTCACTAAACTTCTACTCAGGGTTTGGGGAATGGCCAAAATGGCCATACACTGTTATTGCCCAGTCCTGTAAATGGGTCATCGGGGGAGGCAGTCACCAATAGAAGGGTACAGGTGCTTTACATTCAAGAGAAATAATACGATTTCACTAGACCATCTAGTATGATGAGGAAGCACTTCTACTTCAAACCAAAGGTGCTACTTTTCCACGCAGCGAATACATGTCACGTGTCTTTGAAAGGGCCTTTATGAAGACACTTTAAAGTTAATGATCAACCCATAACTGTGACCCCCAACAACGAGTCTATACGAACTTATCAATAATCACTGGCAATACGTCTGTTAAGAGCCTGATAGAAGCTGAAATTTCCTTTGGGCAAACAAGTTTTTTTACCCGTTGCTTTGTCAATTCAGAAACCATTCACGTCAAGGGGAATCGATCTGGGAGCAGAATAAAAGAATTTTTCTACGGCTTCTGAGCATCTACGATCCCTGCATGAGCTCCCTGATCGACCTTTATTCAGAAGGTCATCTCGGCCAGCATGTCAGTTGCTCACAACAATTATGATGGCTTTCGAAGGACCCCGAGTAGGACAAAAAATTCACAACTTGGCCCCAAATAGTGTGTTTGGCGTCCATCTGTTCGCATTAAAATTCCACTTCTCGCTCTTCGGTCAAAAGTAACCATTCACATCAATAATTCGTGCAAAAACATCACATCTTGATGGTATTGCTATCGGCGCTATTTTACCAGGCTAGTATAGGTATACTTGGAGAGATGTGTACAGTACATGTTCGCCGCGATGAGTCTGACGCACATCCGTAAAAAGAGAAGGATCACTCCTCAGAAAATAAAACTTGCTGCGAAAAAAATCATGACGAAACCTTTTTTTTGCGGCTTAGGGCGAGTGGTGACATTTTTACGCCACTGACGTCAATATTCATGGTTTTGACTTAGAAGGAAGTAGTTCTAAAGATTCTTAGTGTCCCCTCAAAGCTACCATGGACATTAGGACTGAAAACGGAACCTCAGCTCAATATAAATTTTCCTGGAATGGTCTTGGATGAATGTTGCACAAAAAACCCACTAATGTATGTATTAGTGTGATTACTGTAGTTGACGTTGGTTGAATGTTGTTATTCCAATATTGCGCAAGTTTTGAATTATGTTTGCCAGGAACATTATTCATCGCCACGTACTGCACTGACTGACACACAAAGGAAGTTTGGTTCACTTGAGGTTCAATTCAGACAATGGACAGGTGCGTGTGTTAAACGCGAACTAATTGAAATCAAAAGGTGATGTTGTGGCCAAAACATTGTCACCAAGTACCGGTTTCCACGTCAACATGACAACAAACTATACCAACGTAGGGTTCACCAAGAAACTGTACTGTGCTTTCCCTCCTCTCCTTCCTGCTTGTTTGAAGCGGGCCACCGTCCCCGAAAGGCTTAAAAAGGTAGGATAATGATCCAGAACAGTGTGTATGGAGTACACAATAAAATTGGGCGCCATGTTCTCAATATAATTATAGTAGCCCTCCAACTATATAGTCACCCTTCAAAATTCGTTTCACTGGGTAACCTTTCCTCTCGGCCTTTACATATTTTGAATTTTTTTCAGAACGAAACATTCGAAAGAAATGTTGGAAGCAAGTATTTTGAGGAGATATTTTGTACAAACATGATATATGCTACGACAAGCTCAGAGAATGTCAACACTTGAGCAAACAATGGCAGAACTCTTCTTTTGGGAAGGGAAGCTTATAGTCACACACAAGCAACACAAACTTCTTACTCTAAGGGTATTCTGTATTGTCGGAGCAGAAAACATGCATTCTCTTCTCGGTTTTATTTTCACTGTTTCAATTTTTTCTTAGGCCCTACATGAAGAATTAGCGCGAGCCCATATAATTTGAGCATTAAAAAACGATTTTGAATGAGGCCAACCACTTTCATTTTATTGTCTATATATAGTCTCATCCCGGAACACCATCTCTCTCTTCCTTGGCGTTCCTATAAGACAAATGGGTTGCCAAAATAGCAGGCGAGTGTAATACCTCCCTTGCCGAAAAATGGAAAAGACTAGCGATCTTTTATGGGACAACGCGTGCTATTTCCCCGTCATTCAGGTTCATTAGAGTTGCAAACGGTCCAATCAAATTAGGTTTACACCGATGTTTACAATCACACTGTATTCTCAACTGCGGTGCAAGAGTTGGGAAAAATCACAAGCTTGCTCGTCTGGGAGATGAACCCCTGACTTCTTATTTTCTTACTGCATACGTCTTCAGAATGACGAGATATATTCCGGCCCATTATAAACCTTATCTGCATTACGCTGTTGGTTTGGTGTATCAGAAAATCAAAGCTGGGCGCTTTTCTCAATCTGCAACACAGCAGCTTTACTGAAGCAAAGGGAAGAGTAGGGGAAATTCTTAACATGATGTAATCGGGACATTATCACATCAATACAAATTCCGTTTGCTGGTGTCCACAATAAACAAGCAATCAGCAACCATAATATTACTGAGTTGCTGTAACAACTATTGTACTGGCCGTGGTCAGTTGGCATTAAGTCTTAATCTTAACTGCAAAGAAAGTCAAACTTGCCTCGAATACAGGTTATGAGCGTCCCAAAAATTCCTTACAAAATGTGCTCGAGAAATAAATTCATTGCACGAAAAAAAATCAAGGAATAGCCAACCTATTACCTCTCGGTGGGACCGTAACGTCACACAGTTTTCAAAATACAGGTCAATATCATCGTGAGAATTACTTCAAAATTAAAGAATACGGCAACGCATGAGAGTTGTAGGTCGAGATTATAAAAATTAATGACAGTAGTCATTAAAATAACTTGTCAGAAACGAAAATGGCAGCTGTTCCCCGCCGCGGTGGCTTTAAATGGTCTTAGACGCGAACTCGAAACTAACCCTCACTGGATGCAGCCAGACGCTTATCGGCTGAAAACTTGGTATCACACTTTGTTCACAAGAACCGGGATGAACTGTATTCCGTTTGCGTGTTTCCGGATACATAGCCGCCCATTTTCCTCCACGTCATGTCCAGTTTGCCAGCCCTGACACTCACATCGTTAAATTTGGATGTTTTTGCGAAACATCGAATTTTTGAAAGCAGTGTACCATGCAGCGTTCAACTCTTCTCCCAGAGAGAAACTACAGGCCTGCTCGATTCAAAACAGCAGTGTGAAAAAACCATTACTGCAAAACGGCATATCTCGTTAGGCTTAAACTTTGTCGACATCAAAACACGGATGTCTAGAAATATATACATTCATGTACTAAGCTTATGGTCAATTTCATGGCAGTACCAAGCGACATTATTTTTCAACCCAACGTTGAAAACAGAGCTCTTCTGTCTCATGTTATTGTCGTGCGATTAGTATTCACATCATAACACTTTATCTCATTTACTTCTTCTAAATTGCAGAAACTCTCAGAATTTATTGATAATTAATTTTGTTACCTGTGACACAGCATGAGGTGAGAAACGTTTGTTTATGACGGCCGTTTTCCAGTTATTTAGATCGATGAAAGTGGCCCAATTTGGTGGGCAGTTGTGCAGGTGGTTGATTTCCTAGTGTAGAAGTTAATCAAATATTGCAAATCCAGAATTTTTTTTTTTCAAAGCATTACTATCGCCTCAGCTGTTGGAGTAAACTGTTCAAGGCAACATTCGGACAAAGAAACGTTTTTGAAAAAGGAGTTAGGCTTGATGAAATGTCATCAAACGGGAAAGTGCTGACTTTTCCTGTTAAAATTCCTCCATTCCGTCAACTTCCTTCATTTGTATATTGCTTCGAAAGTTGAGCATGGAAACATTAGTGTTTTCAAAAGCTCAAATGCGTGTGATGGTATTGATGAGGGCTGCAACAGGTAAGATGTTAAAATGATGAGATGGCGACAGCTGATATGGAAGCTAATTATGATCGACAAGGATGAGTTTCTCAGCTGAAGCATTGGGGATATTTATCCAAGATGAATGTTCGAAGAGAAAGATCGGAGAAAATTTCGAGAAGAGCTCTTCAAACTTTCTTCAGAAAAGCTTTCCCGAACTAAAACTCTCGAATAAGAGAGCAGAGAGATGTGATGGTGAGTTGAAAACAATTCAGCTGAAGTATTTAGCTTAGGGTCGTACTTACTAGAACTCCTGTAGCGGGGTAAATTCTCTTCCAGCAATGCTTTTAGATTTGCCGCTCCAGGAAGGTTTCAGGTCTTGCCACTCCTCCGACGTTATCATCAATGTTCACCAAAAGTCTCCAACTAAGTCGTGTTTCACGTTAGTTTTGTTTTTGCAACCAAAAAATAATGCGGGTTTTAATCATCCCGTAAACCGTCGCAGGCTCTGGCTTCTGTCGCAGGCAAAAATGCCTCAATCTGTGATACACAAAGGCTTGGCTCTGATCCAGATACCATCTCCAGCAAAAGATCTACTGTATGTTTAGCGAAGTCATTTTATTTTCCTTGACTACATTATTGATCAAAATAAAAAGGGCATGAACTTTTATTAAAAGTCTTATTTTGTATGATCCAGTCCCCACGATTACGACAAACACCCCCTCCAACCGAGATATTACTGCTAGCTATACTGTCCAATCCAGTGCGTCAATCCATATTTGACCAGTTAGCTCCGGTCTGATTGCTGTCTTTTTATACATATTCATAGAGTGCAAAATACATTATTAACACTATTTGCACCTGTTTGAAAGCGGTGATCCAACAAGTCAGCTCCTGCTAATGATGCAGTCAATGCGAATGGATTTCTCGTTCAGAAAATGCAATAGCTCACAATCTGAGCAGAATGCTAGATTACGAAGATTGGTTTCTAGCAGATTCCTTATTCCTAAGATTTCAGAGGCTCTAGTGCCCACATGCAGAGGATAGGTTTGCCAATTCACTTAACAAGTTGCCCGGCTTTGATTCCAGATTGTGGAATCCTGGGTTAGAAAGGGTAGATGCGTTTACTTGTTGCTGGTCTGACAAGAATAACTGGATAGTTCCGCCTATTTCCCTCACAGCAAAAATCATTTTGCATATCAAAGCAAATAAGGCATTTGGGCACCTTAACGGTACCTAATTGGTCATCAGCACCCTTTTGGCCATTGCTCATCAAGTCATAGATTTTACCACAAGTCATAGATTATGGACATTTTCCTGCATCATCGGATTCTTTTTTGGTGGGACACAACAATTGTCCGCTGTTCAAAGAAAACGAACCCTATTTTTGCATGATTGCACTGCGACTCTCAATCAAGCAATAATGAAAAAATTCCACGTACCACTTACAACCATAGATTGCTGGATTTTTATGTGGCTTACAGATCCTCAGGAATTAGGTGGAAAATGTATTGTATGAGGTTACAGAGCCATGAGAAGTGAATAATTAAAGCGTCGGGGTAAAAAAATCTCCTTAGGCCCCACAATGTTGTATAGTGAGTGCAGACCAATGAGAATGCAGATTATGTTGTGAATTTTGGCTGCAGAGCCTTGATAACGCTGTAGTTATTACGTCACGGCTACATAGCCAGGTGAAGACTAAACTTATTTGTGTATGGCTGCAGAGACTGAAGGCTTTTTGAGATATGTACATCACATTTACTAACTTTGCAGATAATTACATCACGGCTGTAGAGCCATGAGAACACTGGAGAGATTATCTGTTTTGTTTTCAAGGTTGAAGAGCCTTGATAACACTGGAGATCACGGCTGCAGAGACATAAGAATACTGGACTGCGGACACGGACGTGTATAATAAAGTCTGGACTCGCAATGCCCTTAATCAGCTTATAGAGTCATTGAATCCACTTGCGGCCATTTTACCGAGCCGAATACAAAGCTTCCCTGGCAATGCCCGCCTTTGTTCTTCCTGACGTCTATAGAAGGGAGCCAACCCACGCTTTTGTATTCGGCTCGGTAAAATGGCCGCTGGTTTGCTTCTTTTTCATGCAAAGGCGTTGCAAGTCCAGGTTTTTTTTATATACGTCCGTGCCTGCGGAGCACAAACCATACTATATTCTGAATCAATTATGGCTGTTGAGCAAGATAACACGGGAGAATACAACCTTACAGATTTTGAATCCAATATGAATTCGACATGGTAAAATGATTAAAAGTATGAAAAGGGGCAATGAAGGTTGACTAAATAAAGCTATATATAGTGCGATGAGCGAAATAATTATACATTTTTTTTCTCAGGTGCCTTTGCAGGATATGTCTCAATCTATTACCGACCCAGTAATTAAAGATCTCCTCAGCAGGCTTCCCCAGGTGGTGATGATGGACAGAGCAGACTCCTCCGTCCAGCAATAATGTCATGGATTTTCAACGCTGGAAATCTTGGGCCGCGGCTAGAACACGACCAGTTTCAGTTCTTCCAGCCTCATCACTCGATGTTGCCTTGCACCTCCTCGGCATCATGCAGTCGGCAAACTCTGCTGTACCAGTTCCTACAGCCTTCCATAGCATCGCATGGGCACACAGGTTAGCCTCCCTGCATGCCTCAACAGATCACATGTTGCCCAAATCTGTCCTTGAAGCGACCAAAAGAACTTTATCCATAGCGAATCTCAGGAAAGAGTATCTCTCTATGGTAATGATTCAACAGCCCTGCCAAAAATTCCCAGTGTTGTCGACAGACCTGTATAAAACAAGATCGCTGGCCATCATTGTACAATGTAGTCGGTTTCGCCGGTTTCTTCAGGTTTAACGAGCTGGTACATCTCAAACGATCGGATGTGATTTTCTTAAATTCATACGCCCTTATATTTGTTGACAGAGCAAAACAGGCAAATACAGAGATGGCTCGGTGATAATCAGCCGCTCAGAATACAATACGTGCCCAATATCGATACTGGAGAGCTACCTTTCAGTAGCACAGATCGCAGACTCTTCAGACTTGTATACCTTTCCAACGTCAACGGGAAAGAAGGCTGGAAACTACGCAAGGTCAGTTCCCCAATTTCGTACACGAGGACTCGCGAGTTATTCCTTGAAATGCTGAAGGAGGTGGTTCCAGATACAAGTAAATTCGGTTCACATAGTTTGCGCTCCGGAGCCTACCTTTGCAGCTGAAAGTGGCATGCTGGGTATGTAAATGGGTTTCAGATGTGGCAGAAGATTACATCAAAGAGGCTACACATGAAAAGATTATAGTACTGAAATCTTTGGGTAGGTAACTTATATTAGTCCTTTAGAGTGAAACAAGTTTTTTTTTTCTACGGGCTCTATAAGTCCTTATAGAAGTTGGCTCACAGCAATTATTGAATTTAGTATTTGTTTTTGATTCCGTATAGACTGATTCATAAAGATTCAGTAAGCATCTTATTCTAATATATTTGTACACAGGTGACATTGAAATCACAAATATATAGAGCTGCTCCCTACTCTGCAGTGGTTGGGGTCTGGCCAATGGGAGTCTACAGGCTTGTGGTGTGTGCCTAGCGTGAGGATTACATGGAATCTTTGCCAAGTTGGCCTAATGGATAAAAGTTATGATCGTATTTGGTGATATGTGGAGACTTCCATCACTGTGTGGTTGACACCTGGGTATAATTATTAATTAATAAGGCTGTTTGTTGAAAACAGTTGTCTTATTGCCTCTGTAATTTGCCATAGGATTGTTTTCAAGTAGTGCACGTTATTGTCCGCACTAACCATCACAGCCATTTTACTGTGGCGTCGTGGTGCAGCTACACTTTTGAGTCACCTCGTAGGCGGGTCTCGCTGTTTCTTTACAGATGACAAGCTACTATGCTCTTATGCGCTCTCCAACGTTTTATTATCAGTTGCCAGGAGTGCCAATGACACATGACGAAAGACCTGGCCTGAGAAATTACAGTGAGTGGGAATAGAACTTGTAGGCTACTCAACTGGTCTCTGAGAACCCTTTGAGTTTATGTATAGAATTCAGTGTTTCTTGAAAAGAGATAATCAGGCTGAAAAGACTCGATAAACGCTCAGTAGTGGACGGTCAATCAACCTCTCGCGAGTACCGGCACCATTCCAAACTGACTAACGCGCACGCACCCTGTGCTATCATTTGGTGCTAACTGCATGACAATACAAAACTTTGCCAAACGTACGGTGAGCCAAAGAGACTACACTAGCTGTATAAAATAACAGGAATCCCTAAGTTACAATCCAAGAAAGAGCAGGAACACTGTGATCCTGGTTTGGTATAAGCCCACACAATACAGCCGCGGCAGATTCCACACTCACGGAACTGTAGAGTTCTACCTTTGAGTTTGGCTCCACCTGCAAGACTTTTTTTCAGAGACCACTGACTTACCTTTGACTACAAAAGAACTTTCAACAACCTCAAAGGTCCTTGACAAGAGGCTCAGTTGAAGTTTGGAAACCCTAACTATCGTATAATTCAATTCGTTGGCGGTAAATTCCAACGCGTCGTCAAAGGCCATGCGGTAATGCGCAATAACACTGCCGCTCCTGGGCCCACAACCCACTCACTTGACAATCTCTGTAGGCATCTTTCAGGTCAGAATATTTCAGGGTCACTTGGAGCTGAGGAGTTAAAATGAAAGTGGTTGTTTGACTTAAGTAGGTGAATGATCAAGTTCATCAAGCTAAGTAGAAATGATTAAGCTCGTCAGGCTAGGTGGCTTGGAGCTCAAACACACAATCCCCGACCTTCCTCCCATTGGCGTGTCAAGCGGCGGAGTTGCTCCAGGAGGCGGACATGGTGCTATTTTTTAAGGAACAGAAAACGTCAACACTTAAGAAACGGCTATGTGCATCTTCCTATCTTTGCACATTTAAAAAAAGATAAGGTCATTCGAAGGGAAAGCATACATGGCCCTGCGTGGCTTCGCTGAAAGGGCAGACCTTGCTGACACGTATTATTACTATCCACGAATGACCCAAGTTGTGTTGGGGGGGTGCGCTGTTGAAATACCAGACTCTCTCATTCATGTAGTGGCTCACTGGAGTAACGGGCCCTTGTGGAAAGTGTTAGCACCCATGGAGGCTACTAGCTACCAGCTGGAGTCTTTCCCCGTAGAAGTGTGTTATCAGCCATGGCTTCAGGACACATTGATAAAACCTGCATCCAATACAGTCCACCATGTTTCATTCATTTGTGCATTAGGTTCCTTTGAGGCGACAAATTACACCAAATCTAAAGAAGGGTGCCTGAGAACAAACCTGACGCAGTTTCAGCTCGGTGAATTTTGCATAATTATTCTCAGGCTGAGAAAAACGATATTTTGATTACAGATCAAAAGTTGCTGGGTCATGTTTTGAATTGCGCCTGAATTCAGCGTCTGGGACTTACGTTCAATTGAATGCAGCTCTGCGATGTCACGCGCTGGACCGACAAAGCATATATGCTGCATGCCTGTGAACATAATTGTGTCAAAGCCCGCCAGCGCTTCTCATGGCCAATTTTCCAAAATGAGTCTTTAGACGCATCATCCGAAAACAACCACTTCAAAATTATAATGCTTTCTTCAAAATGACAGTTTACCAGAAAAGAATAATTTTACAGGGCGTTTAGGCCAATCATTATTAGACCAAACATGCTTTTCAGCAATAATTTTCTCAGTTACTGTTTTGATCTATTTAAATTATAGACTGTAGCTTTTACCTGCGCCTTGAAAACATTCAATTTTAAATCTAGATCCCTTTTCTCAGAAAATGCAGTGTTTACTGAGCTGAAACTTCATCACGTTAGTTGTTTGGAACCCATCTTTAGATTTTGAGCACTTATGTTGCTACAAAGGAGGATATTGCACAAATGACAAATAGTGGACTTTAACCTTTCTATGCGCATCGCACACACACTTTGAATTGTTAATTTGCTGAGTACCGTGTCAAAAAGGTGTCATCAAATTGTAGATAACTTACTGCGTCACAGACATTTTTACCAGCACTCATTGAACGCTATTTTAGATTTCTGTAAGGCAAAAAAAAATAAATAACTCGGTGTCTGGTCAGACCAATGTTCCAGAATCCATGCGGCAAGGGGGGGGGGAAGGATGGGGTTGGCCTTTTAAGACTGGCATTGGACACGGAAATGAGTGGCATATTTAATCAAAGAGCAAAGGCTAGTAGTAGCACGTCGCGCGTCATGCCGCCATTGTTGTTGATCAGCTGGCTGCAACTTTGTAACCTACCCGTGGTCTACTGTTTGTGTTCGACATCAACATTACGCAGTCGTAATGGATCAAGAACTACCCACCAATTAGTCTGGTTCCTTGAAAAAAAAAACTTGCCCTTCTGCCTTGTGGAGCTATGTGAACTTGCGGCCGGGAATCAGTCTACTCGCAAACATTCAGGCAAAGCGAAACTAGAGGGCGCTG
Organism: Acanthaster planci; assembly: GCF_001949145.1. The sequence goes on from NW_019091406.1 coordinate 1,097,311, forward strand.
TTTTGAACATTTTGAAAAAGAAAATGGGAAAAAAAATTGACGCGCACGTTCAAAATCGATGCACGCGCTGACCAGAGACCGACTATTTTTTTGGCCTAATTCACATTGGTAATGAATGACGTTTCAGTAAAAAAAAATGCGCTTCGATAATATCCTTTTAACTAGATGCTACTTGGCCCAGTCACTTGTTATAAACTAACTTACTCGGACTTAAGTGGACGATATATCTGGAAAATATTCCTGCGTTGCTCCTTCCCTGCCCATCCCTGAAATTTGAAAACAAAAATGCCCCTCTCCAACAAGGCATAACTCCATTCAAAGAACGCAAGTTGTTTTCTTGATACAAGTCTCCTGTTTGTCTCTACATTCAGAATGGCCTCCATTACGATGAAGAAATGTTCAGTTTAGATGTGGGAGGAAAACCCCGGATAAATGTTTCGGGGAAACCCACAGATCCCAATAGGGACTGAAAACCTAATCCACACGTGGACCAAGCCAGATTGCAACCCGGCACCCAGAGGTGGAAGGCAAGGAAAGAAACACTACGCCAACCCGACTCCTCTTTCAGAATTCCTCTAGGGATGATCACTTTAGATGGATTCATTCCCAAAGCTTATCCCAAAAGCTGCGGTTTATGCATCAAAACTTTTACTGAAAATGCAAGTTGAGTGAATCGGCTTAATTTGAAGTGCGTCTTATAGGTCCATGGGAGAGTTTATTCTTCTGATTTTTGAAGTGACGGTATTTATTACAGTTGTCAGTGGTGTCGTATTGAATGATCTGCATCCGTCTGCCTGCTCAGGTGAGATAATTCCCCCAGGGCCTTGAAACGGATTGATCGACACGCTTGAATGAGGCTGAAGTTCCTGTCACGGCGATCACGCACCAGACAGAATCATATCAGCTGGGCCGCGCTCATAACAGAGAACAGCTTCCTCTCTTTGAAAATGACGTAATAGCCAGCATCAATCAAATCGCAGAATCTGGTGTGTCGAGGGTTGCTTTCTACTGTAACTTGACATCTCCGAGGACAGTGCTAGCTCCCTGCACGATTGTTGCGCTTATGTAAAGGTGGCATCCAGTGACTGGAACTGGTTGAATGACAACAGTTTCCATCTTCACTTTTCAGCTAGGGTCTAACCCAGTTTAAAATCAGGTTCATGGACAGAATCAGTCACTGGCTCCTCTCTGCCAGGCTATTACGAGTGCAATATCCCTCAGGCTGAAAGCTCCTCCTACAAACTGTAAATCATACTATTTAAAACTCCCTTTGACACATGTCAGAAGATTTATCTTTCTATTAAATTGGTTTTCACCTTCAACGGACAATTATTGGTATTATTCATCGTATTTGTTTCCTTGACATATTTAAACAAAAAAGCTGGGTTCGTTTAATCATCACGATTCATGTTTTTATTACATTTTTTTCACTTAACAATCCATAGTTCAAAACTGAAGTTGCAGCAACAGAGAACACTTTAAGAGTAAATAAAGGCGCTTATTTTACAAATCCTAATTTGCTCTGATATGCAAATGTGAATGGAAATCAATAGCAAAACCACCCATGCAGCCACGAATAATAACAGAGTTACTAAATTCAAAACCGAACAGCTGAGGATTTCTTCACTTAACTTAAACAAACAATCTGTCGCAATTCACAACAATGATGACTGACGAAATTGATACGGTTGAAAACTGGAAATAGCCACGGAGATCGGATATTTACAAGTTTTATCTTCCATGGATTAGAGGTGTGCGTATACAGAAGGGAAACAGATATACCCTTTGACGTGAAAGACAGACACCCGGAACCCCGTGGATAAAATTGAACCCCTAACAGAAAAGCGGTAAAAGGATCAGCCAACAATCCTCCAACAATTTCTAAGCTATTCTTTGGAATGAGATCAAGCATACACATTAACATATCAGCTAAATGAACACTGTGAGTCACAACAAACTCGGACAAGATATTTATCAATCAATATTACAGTCCATACCCAACTGCAAAATGACGCCAGAAGGCTGTCTGATGGAGATAGAGTTTTTTCAATACAAACACACACCTACACCCATATTAAGTTTTGCTGAGGAAATACCTAAGATGCAACAACCTATTATTTCAGTTTCGTTTTCAACTCCCTGTGTTACAGCTTTGCCCATGACGTTTATAACTGCCAAAAGGAATCCAACGGGTAAATGACTCGATCTGAGTCACCGCAAGCAACTGACTCGGCTTGACTCAACACTAGACCCTCCTCAGAAATATCGACTTGACCAAAAGCTAAAAAGACCTCGATTCTCAAAATAAAAGTATCGTACCGATCCATCATGTTCGTGTCACGTTGTCTGGGTACACAGTGCCTCGTATACCTTATGGCTCTGTGTCATGTGAAGCTACTTCGGAAAAATATTCAAACAGAAAAAAACAAAGGCTGATATCTAATTAATTAATCAGAAATAGATTTGTACAATGTAATTAGAATTTGACGTAGTCAGCGAGCAGCGCAAAAAGGTCCAAATCTGAGGCCGAATCTAAGATCTAAGATCAGTTTTACTTCCTGTTATCTGCGAGCCAGCTTGGCTGTAAAATTCCCTGTCATGGTTTTTGCAACTACACTTCTCTATTCCAGACGTTTCTGCTGTAGGATATAAGCTACGTATACACCATAGCAATGCCCCTGCCCTTCTTTCCAGGTTGACGGGTTTAGGGACCATCGTAGTGTGAAATTTAAACCCCATGAAATTCAAAATCATTGGTGGTATTGCGTATGCCTCGTTGGACAAAAATTAAAATAATCGAATGCAGATAAATTAGAGTGTTTGAGACCATGTGTAGTAAATGAGACAGATTTCAACGGTGTCCACAGTTCCTGCGACACCACCCCCTGCCGACCTCGACAACGCGGTGATTAAGGTGCAGCAGCCACCGCGGACCCTGCAGCTTTGCACTTCACGACGACAACGCCAATGACCACGCCCCCGAGGATCACAAAGGCTGCTGCGCCGACAGCGATACCTGCAATTGCTCCCGGGGACAGGATGGTGGGCTCCACAGGTTGTGGTGTTGCTAAAAGACGAGAAAAAAACCGAACGTGCCTTGTCACTTGTGAACCCTGAAATGTGTTTTGAACAGGGGAACATTTGTATCATTGGTCTCTTCGTTTGGATGTCATCCCTACGTAGTTTCAAATTCAGACAGCACAAGTTGTACACGCAGTTTCAGAGAATGTTTGACTTGATCGTGAAATCCCCCAGGTGGGGCAGGTGCCATGAACCCCAAAGAATGGTTTTGGGTTTTTTTCTGTTGATTAGAACAAGAGAAAGAAAACTGTATTGTTGTTTTTAGGCGGATTTCTAATTTCCGTACCTCCACAAAGCGTGGAAAGAGCCCCATAAATTAGCTCTTCACCTTAACCAAAAATTGACTCCGAAAAAGTGGTTCCCGATTCAACGTAGGGAAATTCTGAGTCAAAGCAGCATACGAAAAACTCCGTGAAAAAAACACACCTGTTATTATCATTATTATTATTATTCACATCATCTTGTTATAGGAAAAACATCAACTGGTTTTGTTTTCCACTTACCAGTTGCTGTCTGCTCGGGCTCTGGAGACAAGGGAAAGACAATTCAAGACAATAAAACAGATGCTGAAAATATAACAACTATTCAGTACAATGCTGAGAGAAACAATCACCTCAGGACAGGTCCATTCCTGTCGGAGATTTGTAGGGAAGCCGCCGGACACCTCATTTATTGTGGCGCAAATATGTGCTGGAAATTGGAGGGGATGGGGAAAGGTGATTGCCTGACCATGGAAATTTGAAAGGGGGGGATTGCGACACCATATGCGCTATATTGGGGGCGATGTTTATGATATTAAATTCATACATTAAATTCATGTAAAAACTTACATGAGAACGGCATATTTATAGTCCTTTAATTGTTTTCCCCTTTTTTATTGATATTGCAAGGGGAGTAAAATCAAATCCTTCACAATCCACCTTAGTTGTTTTTTTTTTCATCACTAAAAAAGTGAGGGATAACTCAATAGCCCATCCCCCCCACCTCAAAGGTGGGGGATATATGCCCCCATCGACGCTGATTATTTTATTGGAATCACCACTCACCTGTGACTGTTGTAGATAAATCTGTTGCATTGGCTGTCGATACATCTGTTACAGTAGCTGTCGATAAATCTGTTCCATTGGCTGTCAGTGAATCTGTTGCACTGGCCGTCGATGAAATTACCGTCGTCACATCTTCAGTGGATGTTGTACCACTGGGGGAATCGGTTGTTGATGCGCTACCTCCCGTTGCAGTATCTGAAACTGGGGTGGTGACATATTTCGACGTGACAGTGGTGGGGGTGTGGTCGGTTGGTTCACTGACGGTCGTGGTACCACTGGCTGTGGAATCTCCACCCGTAGTAGTTGTGGTAATTCCGTCCGAGCTGGATGCTGTATCTGTTGTAGTACCGACTGAGTCTGTAGTCATGTCAGTCGGAGCTGATGTCGCAGTAACTTCCGTCGTTTCTGTTGAACTAGCCACAGTTGTTGTCTGTGCAAAGATTTCTCAACACGAAATAAAGTCATTTGTTTTTAATTTTCAGTAAGTTTAAACTTTGGGGAATTGTTACAATGAAAACTTACTGTCTTGGTTGTTGGCCAATGATGTTTTCTGAACGCCTGGTAGCGGCGTAGCCAGGGTTCTCATATAGCACTGGGGCTAGTGGGGAACAGGATTTTCAGGGGGGTGCAGGTCGCAATATTTTCTTAATACAACTATGATTTTCTTTGTTTTTCACATTTCCAGCGGGGCTATGATTTTCTCATGGGAGAGGGGCATGAGCCCTAATTGATGCCTCGCTGGGCTACATCACTGACAATGGTGCCCAACTCTTTGCAGAAGGTGTGTGCATTTTTTAACCATGGGGGAGGAAGTCCGAAGGGAACAAGGGATGCTTCCCCCGTCTTCAGTGGTCAGTCTGTATTTGTCCTAGGTGGTAAGTGTCTGTGGTTATTCTGTTTGACAGTGTTAGACAGTGGGAATAAAAATATGAAATATCCTCATTTGGGTTGTAACAAACTGAGCACAACTGTGTGCGTGTGTGTGCTCTTGCATGGTATACAGTACATGTCATTGTGTACATGTGCATATTTATCCACGGTTACTTTGACCGGGTAAAAACTACGAACAACTTAACCACAAGAATGATAACTTGCACATGTCAACTTTGTGGGAGGACAGTCAAGCTATAAACAGATATTCAGATGAAGTCCTGTTAAAAAAATATTCATTTTTAATTCCAGAGGGAAAAGGTCCTTTCCAGGAGATACCGTTCTCCTTTCAATATGTCCCCTCACCTGGCACGAGAAATGCTACAGCAGCGATAAGTAGGAGAGCGCCCTTTCCCATTGTGAAGCCAGTCTCAGACCCTTGCCTGCCTTCTTGTAGAAAGACCTGGGAAACAGAGGTAACATGGCTAAAGTGATTTCTGAACAAACATGCAAATTCTCAGAAAAAAAGTTTTAATCAAGATTTGGGCCATATCGATAAATTGGGAGAATTAATGTATAAATTATGCGATGTGCACCTAAGGGCGCTACGACCGAAATGCGCGTTACCGTTGACACTGAGTTGCGATTACTTGCCTGTTGGGAATGCGATAGGGTGCACAGTTTAAACGCTGACGGAGCAGTGGAGCACGATATGACCTAATACACACTGGCCCGACAGTACATGTGGGAGCCTACCTCTGAGCAATAGTTGCAAGGGTTGAGGCAGATCCCCCCCCCAAAAAAAAGGAAAATAAAATACCAAAGAAAACACAAAATGGAAAAAGAGATGAAAGTGAATGAAACTGCGTGAGTGATGAACTGGATGACCATAGCGATTGATGGATGGAACATCCAAGCCGTGGACTAGCTCACGCAGTTGATATGTCATCGAAACAGCCGTCATATCAAAGGTGTGAGCCTCTCCACAAGTTGAGTGCCTGAAGCTGCGTTCTGGACGGGATGGGTGGTCGGTCATTCGGGCTTCGTGGTAAACCGTACTGTTAGTAGAGCGACTCCTCTTTGGTTGTTGTCAAGAGATTTGTCTCCACTGCTGCACCTATTGGTAAAGGGGTTCTGTATCCGCCATTTTGCATCTTGCCACGATATCTCGCTTCGCAGAACTCGTATGTTGTATCCTGCCTCGCGGATCTCGAATTATGCAATTTACAACTCAAATTAAATGTAATACACCAAACATAAATTGTTTATCAGAATTATTCTTTAAATATTTCGTCAATTGGAATTATATGTAAGTGATTGTTTGCCAGTTTGCAATACACAAATAGTCGGAAATCAGGAGGAAAACTGAATTACATAATAGACAAATAAACAGATATAATTCTTTTAAGCCACTTATGTTTACACTTGGTGCCTCACAGCTTTCAAATAAACCGATTTGATACAGTGTTTTACATTTAAAACGAGATTCGCGCTGCGAGATACGAGATGGCAGACAGAGAACACCATAACTGAAACCTCCAGGTTGGTGTCATTCGAGCGTTTCACAGGCAGTCAGGTGGGTAATGCACTTTCAGTTCATATTCCAGCTGTAAAGCGATGGACTTTTTCACCTGATCATAAAGGGAGTCACGTCCATGCTGTACACAGTCTCCCATTGTCTGCAAACTACATGTAGTATTTTTAATGTTTATACGGCAAACGAAAAACTTATAATGTTGTTCGGCTTCTGCAATGAAAGTTTGGGATTTCATGGGTATTATTAGAGCAGATTTTACAATGACGCCGACATCTCTCCCGGAAGTAATGCAGTTTGACTCATGTCTTGAATTGAACTGCTTTAACATAGAGGAAAGTGCAAATTGTTACTCCGTCCTCAGCAATTTTGGGGCTTGTCGACAACTTCTTTTTTTTTCCATCTTGTTAGGTGAGAGTTGTTTCTAAACGGCAAGATCGAATCCCCGTAACATGTGCTCTTGACGTCATACTCCAGCACCCCTGACCAAGATGAAAATTGCCACTAAACTTCTGCCCAAGGTTTGGAGAATGGACAAAATGAACGTTGTTATTGCCCCGGTCCTATAGGTGCGGCTTCGTTGGGCTGGGGGGGGGTTCATCAATCGAAGGGCGCTATGCTTTATTATCAAGAGAATTAATACGATTTCACTAGACCATTGCGTATGATGAGGAAGCACTTCTACTTCAAACCAACGGTGCTACTTTTCCACGCAGAGTAGACGAGTATGTCTTTGAAATGACCTTTATGGAGATTTAAGTGATGATAAACTTATAACAACTCCCTCACAACGAATCTACAAATACATCAAAATCTTTAGCAATACGTCTGCCAAGAGATCGATAGGAGTTAAAATTTCCTTTTGGCAAACAAGTTTTTACCGGTTGCAATGTCAACTCCAAAACCATTCACGTCTAGGGGAATTGATCTGGGAGCAGAATAAAAACTTTTCTAAAGCTTCTGAGTATCTGCACTCTCAGAAAGAGCTCTCTGGTCGACCTTTAACGAGAAGGTCGTCACGGCTAGCATGTCAATCGCTCGCCAAAATTATGATAGTTTTCAAGGGACCCCAATAGGACAACATTCACGACTTGGCCCCCAATTAGTGCGTTTGGGCGTCCATGTTCGCACTGAAATTCCACTTCTCAGTCTTCGGTTGAAAAGTAATTATTCACATCAATATTTGAGTTAAAGAAATCACGTCTTGATGGTACTGTTATCGGTGCCTTTTTCCCAACCAGTAGAGGTACATGTATATACTGGGCTATATTCCCAATGATAATCAATATGTTCAGGCCCAACATGTGGTGCGTATGTGTACAGTATATGTTCGTATACGTCTGACACAGATCCCCAAAAGAAGAAGAATCAAATTTGCCGAGAAAAAACTCATGACGAAACTTTTTTTGCGGCCTAGGGCAAGTAGTGAATTCTTTGTAAGCCACTGACGTCGTTGTTCATGGTTTTGACTTAATGGTGCCTTTTCGTTTTGTGCACGGAAGCAGTGCTAAAGATTTTCAGTGTCCCCTCAAAACTACCACGGACAATACAGCTGAGAACGGAGCTAAACTCAACACATTATGTTCCTGGAATGGTCTTGGATCATTAGCAAAATGTTGCACAAAAATATCACGAATGTTTGTATTAGTAAAATGCTGTATGCAGTTGACGCTAGGTGTGTGTGATTGTTCCTTTATTTCACAAGTGGTCCATTATGTTTGTCAGAACCGTTATTCATTGCCATGTGCTGACAAATACATAAATGAAGTTTGGTTTACTGCAGGTGCAATTCAATTCAAACAGTGGTGCGTGTGTTAAGCGCGAACTAATTGAAATCAAAAGCTAATGTTATGACCAAACATTATCACCAAGCACCGGTTTCTACGTCAACATGAAAACAACCAACCAACAACCAAACAGTTTTATCTTGCAGTAGAATTAGTGTGAACTGTTCTCTCCTTCCCGCTTGTTTGAAACTGGTGAGCAGGTTAATGCTCCACAACAGCGAGTTAGTGGAGTGCGCAATAAAATTTAACGCCATCCATGCTCTCTTTGTGGTCGTCCTTCGAAATTCCTTTCACTGGATAATTGTTCCTCCTGGGCTTGACCTATCTTCTAGTTTGTAAAAAAAAAGAAATTGAAAGATGGAAGCAATAAACAAATACTTAAAAGAGATTTTTTTGTACAAACATGTAATGTACTACGACAAGCTGAGTGATTGTTAACACGGCTACTTTTTCTGAGCAAACATGAAAGAAGAGTAGTCTCTATTTTTGGAGGGAAGCCTAATCCCCAACAACATATATTTCTTAACCTTAAGTTACTCGGTATTTGGATTAGAATATTTCCTTTTCTCAATTTAGTTTATCAGCTGACATTTTACTCATATGAAGAATAAGCGCAAGCTTATCTAATTTCAGTATTAAACAAGATTTTGAAATAGACAAACCACTTCCATTTCTATATTTATATAACGGGTTTTGCCTTTACCAAACGTATATATTATTATAAAGTCATCAGCTTACTCGGGTGGGTAAGGGCAAAACCCGTTATATAAATTAACATCTCCCCAACGCAAAAATACATCTTGAAGACATTTTCATTTCCTTATTTTATTGTTATTTTCCTTCCGGGACTACTATCCCCTCATCCGCGTCCTTTAGACAACCAGGTCGATAAAAATCAAGGCAAGTATAATACCTCCCTTCTGACAAAAATGTTGGAGAAAGACCAGTGATTGTCTGAAGTTTAATTTCCCTTCCATTTGGGTTTACTGTGTTAACAGTAAAACAAAGATACGGTAGCCGATTGTGTCCGCACCAGATTGCGCCCATGACATTAAAGAGCTCATTTCCCAATAGGCTTTGCCTCGGAGATGCACTTTTTTTTTTACAACTGTAGGTTTCTCCTTCACGCTTTCCAGCTGCGGTCCGAGAGTTCCAAAAACTTACAAGCCTGCTCGGGTGGGATTCGAACCCCAGGTTTTCTGCTTTCTTGCTGCAGACGTCTTCAGAGTGACCAGTGACTCTCCGCCTTTTATATGAACCTTGTCCCTGCATCACATCATTGGCTTGTGTACTGTATCAACCCGCAAACTGGCCAATCATCCATGGAAAACAAATATCAACGTTTTCTCAAACTGCAACATAGCAACTTTGCTGCAGTTTTGTGAAAAGTTAGGGAACTTATAAACTGATGTAATCGGGACATTATTACATCATACAAAGAAATCAGCAGCCATAACTTTACACCGTTGCCGTGGCAACTAATGTAGTGGCCCTGGTAAGTTAAATGTTTGTCCGAGTGCAAAGATAAGATCACTATGGTCCCCAAATCCCTGACAAAGTGTGCTACAGAAATCAAATTTTTGCATAAAAGAAAAGAAACCAACAAACATATACGTCATGAGACTTCACGGTAGGACCTAAACGTCACACGATTTTGAAAATGAAGGTCATTATCATAATTAGAATGACTTCACAATTAAGGAATATGACTATGCGTGAAAGTTATAAAGATCAAGATTATAAAGGTGGTGAGAGTGATCATCAAAAACTAATGAGTAACGAAAACTTTTGTTCGGCCCGCCGCGGCGGCTTTAAACAGTCTGAAAACTTGGTATCGAACTTTGTTTTCAAGAATGGGGTAAATCGTATTTCGTTTACATTTTTCCTATGTACAGCGACGCAGTTTCCATCACGTCACGCCCAGTTTGCCGGCTCTGATGTTCAGCTCACTGGCTCTGATGTCCAGTTCATCACATTTTGACACCCATTTCGTTAAATTAGGATGTTCTTGAAAAACGTTTAAGTTTTAAATGCAGCGTGCCACTTTTCCTTGGGGGTAACTACAGGGAAATAATCATTCTTGCGGAACAGTTTATCTGGTTAGGCTAAAACTTTATTGACACAGAGATGTCTGAAAATATACGTGTATAAGCTTTATAGCAGCACCAAAATGACGCTAGGCCTATTTTTTTTTTACCCAATGTCAAAATCAGAGCTATTCAGTCTCATTTTATTGTCGGGTAATTAGTATTCACATCGTGACATTTTAACTCATTAATTTCTTCTAAATTAAGGAAAATATCAGAATATATTGACAATTAATTTTGCAACCTGTGACAAAACATGAGGTGAGAAACGTTTATTTATGAGGGCCGTTTTCCGATTTATTTCGATCGACGAAAGTTGCTTAATTTGGGGGGGGGGCAAATGTACATGCGGTTGATTTCCTGGTGTAAAAGTCGACCAAATATTGCAAATCCAGAATTTCTTTTCAAAGCATTACCCCAGAATGCAAATGTTGAAGTAAATTGGTCAAGGCAATACTTGCCAAAAGTGAATGTCTTTTGACGAAGAACTTAGGCTTGACGCAACTTCGGCGAGTGGTCAAACAGGAAAGTTTTTCCTGTTTATTTCCTCCATTGTGACCCCTCCCTTCATTTGTATATGTGCCGAAAGTCCAGCATAAAAAAAATTTCGCAAAAGCTCAAATTGAGTATGATGATATTGGTGAGGGTTGCCACAGGCAGGACGTTAAAATTACGAGATGGTGACAGCTGGTATGAAGGCTAATTAAGATCATCAAGGATGAGTTTCTAAGCTGAACCATTTGGAATATTTTGGGAAATGAGTGTTCAAGTAGAAAGATCGGAGAAAATTTGTGAACGGACATTTCGAGAAGAGCTCTTTAAACTCTCTTCATCGAACAGATTTCCCGAACTAAAATTCTTGAATGAAAAGAAATTATATAAAGTTAAATAAAAAAAAGAGGCGGAAAGGAGGATAATATACAAGATTAAAAAACTTTTGGGAAGAGATATATGATGACGATAATGAAAGCAACGTCAACTGAAGTATTGAGCTCCAGGTCGTACTTACTATAGAAACTATCGGTGCACTCCTGCAAGGGGGAAATTCTCTTCTAGCAATGCTTTTAGATTCTTCAGAATCGAATGCTGCTCCTGGAAGGCTTTAGGTCTTGCCACTCCGACGTTATCACTTCTGTCGCAGGAAAAATGCTTCCACAACAAAGGCTTTGCTCTGATCCACATACCACCTCAAGTGAAAGATCTAGAGCGTATTCAGTGTATTTGTTTAGTTTTCCTTGACGACACTGTTTATCGAAAAACGGGGCATGAACTTTTGAAAGGAAGTCATATTTTGTATATAACCTAATCCAGTCTGCATAATCAAGACAAACTTTTCCCTCCTACCGCGATATTACCGCCAATTGCCATCCAATCCAGTGTGTCCATTCATATTTGACAAGTTAGCTCCGTTCTGGTTGCTGTTATGCCATGCATATTCAATTAGAGTGCAAAATACGCCATTAACACTATTCACACCTGTTTGAAAGCGGTGATCCAATGACATAATAGGTCGGCTCCTGCAGTCGATGCAAATGAATGCGAGTGCTTTTACTACAACCCGGAAGCAAGCAGGAAAAATTATGTGTGTTGTATTGATCAGTCGCGGTTTCGGCGGTACACAGCCCCGGTTGGCATATTTGGCTTGGCTGATGTTATACCATGAACAAAATTATAGTCCTATTCAGTAAGCGCATGTGAACGGAAAAAATCAGCGATTCAAGACTTCAAAGAGAGGGATGGGGAAATTTAATATTTTGGACTAAGTAATGATAATACAAAGAATGTTTTCTAAATGTACAAGAATGAGTGCAGTTGTGAAATTTCGGATTATTCGTTTCATACGTAATATGAAGCAATGGAATTTACATATAGATTGACAAATAATTTTGTAAGAAGTGGAAACGATTTTGAGAAGAAATCTTTAGTCATTTCATTGGCAATGCTCCCTTTAAAATAAACGTCTGTGGTGACCAAGAGCCAAACTACGTTAAAGATATGAAGCTTTTGTGTAAGAAAAACCCCGAACTATAAATTATAAGTCCCCAAATTCGGGATTTATAGAAATATTTCTATGATCCCTCATGATTATGGCATATCTTATTGTAAGAACACTGTGGGATCACAAAATATTAATGAGCTCGCGCACAGAAATACAACGATTTGGTGGAATGCACCCTATTAAGCACGGGGGCAGTCGGTAAGGGCGCCTGGGCGAGCCGCCATCTTGCCCGGATGGCCACCATCCTGCCGAGATCGGCCTCCCAAACCGCGCCCGTGCCACGTCTGCCCATTGGCGGCCCGGTGGCCGTATCGAATGGTCTTTGTCATTCCGCTCGTGACTTCGTCACAAAAGCGGACGCGCCACGATTGGCAGGCTCTCATTGGGCGATCGCTGAAGTTGCGCGTTAACTTCCGGTTCCATGTAAACGGTGATTACTGCGTGTAACTCAGAAAAATATGAAAGGGCTGCATGGCACTGTGATCAGAATATTTTCAAAAATATAATTTGTAATCAGTGCTCTGAATTATGTAATTGCCGAACTTTCGGTAACTGGGTAAATTCGTCAGGACAGGCAGATTCAGTTCTGAATGAACGTAGACAAATCCACGTTTATTCCCCCGGATGCCGCGTTCCAAGTTCGAAATTGACGCGCTGCTCTAGTTCCTTGCGCTGTACATCAGATGGCGCTTTCCGCAGGATGCAGACGCTTACGTCACAGAGAGTATGAGGCGGCACGCAAAAGTGCTGCGCAACAGTGAGACCGGGATATAGACGAAAATATAATATATAGTCAGAGCTGTGAACTGTAATTGCCAAGATTGCGGTAACTGGGTACTTTCGTCAGGGCAAGCAGATTCAGTTCAGCAGATTCAGACCGGGTGTTTGTTGGCGTACACTGCGCAAGTGTTCCACGAAACGGTCACCACGGCAACGCTTGGTCTCTCCGAAGTACAGTTTGCCACAGCGACGACACGTAATGCAATAAACCACATTACTAGTAATGCATGATCCCCGCGTATTCTGTAGCTACCGCAGGGGCCGATGACCGACGGGCTGTTAACTATGTAGGGGGCAGATGTTACATCTGCGGCGCCGACAAGGGGAATTGCTGCCTGCGTGTGTTGACGGCGAGGCAGAATCTAACTGGGAACGTACATCCCCGACAGAACGATCGCGCCTAAACACGCAAATCGGGGGTTTGGTGAATCTGGAAGCTATATAGTCGCGTCATCCCCGAGTGTACGAAAAATGTTTAAGAAGAACATTACGCACTGGGATGTTTCGAGGGTGGTATGCGAGTACTAGGGGGACACGATCACGTTGCTTGGCCCCGGTGGGTTTCAGGGCCGTTTCGCGCAGGATTGAAGATATATACGGCGTTGAAAGCACCGTCTGTGATAGCCGGAGGGCAACCGCGCTGATGAAAGAAACCTAGCATTTCCTTCCTAAGCGCAGAGAACTCAGCATCGTTGCTACAGATCCTACGCAGTCGAAGAAACTGAGAGTAAGGGATGGAGTTCTTGCACTTGAGGGGGTGAGACGATGGTACGTATTGCAGGTAGCTGTGGGAATATGTGGGTTTGTAATGCACGGTTGTGCCAAGTTTCCGCGCACAGATCTGGACGTGCACGTCGAGGAAGATAACAGAGTGCTGTGACGTATAGCGCAGTGCTGGGTGAAAAGCTAAAGCATCCGCAAACGCTAAGAAATTCTCAACGTCATCACGCGTACCGGTGATAGTACCAACTATATCATCGATGTGTCGTCGGTACATTAACGGCTGCACGCCCTAATACTGGGTCAGCATCTGCTCCTCGATGTGGCCAACAAGCAGACAGGCATAACTTGGTCCCATCCGTGTGCCCATAGCCACCCCACTGGTCTGAATGTAGTGCTCACCGTTGAACGTGAGCACCAATTCAGCCAGACGGAGCAGAGTGCTGGTGGGAGGATCCTGAGTCTTGTGGAGATCTAGATAGCGTTTGAGCGCAGCCAAACCACCCGCGTGGGGAATGGATGTGTCAAGCGATTTCACATCCATGGTAAAAAGAAAGTTGAACTGGGAATTCAAGTTCATCGAACAGATGTAGAGCGTGGTTAGTATCCCTGTCATAGCTGAGGAGCGTTTTGACAATGGGTGGTAAAATGGTGTCAAGGAAGTTGGATATCAATTCAGTGGGACAAACACAATGGGGTGGCCTGGATTTCCGGATTTGTGAATTTTGGGTAGCAAGTAGAAGATTGCCGTGCGTGGGTTGGTAACATCTAGTTTGGCTGCGTCGGGGGAGGTCACCAGAGTCAATGAAACCTCGGACAGGGTTAGCAACAATATCTTGATGCTCTTGTGTAAGGTCGCGGTCAGACAGTTGACGCTCCGCTTCAGCGACATACAAGTCCTTACGCCAGACCACCGTAGCGCCACCCTTGTCTGCTCTCATGATGACAATGGTATCATCGTTCGTGCTTTGCGTTCAGCCGATGAAATGTTGATTTGAAAATTCAAATTTTCGAGTTTACAATACCCCTTTTTTAACGTTTGGAAATGTAACCTACACAGACATTTTTCACCCAATTTCCTCCCAATGTCACTTATGATTAACAAGAAACATATTACAAAATGAAATCTGAAGCCTGACTCTATTTCTCTGGTATAAATTCAGCACACTTTTACACGATGCAGAAGAACAGTTTGCTGGCAGGCGTCGCCATTTCTACGAGCAACAGAAAGTGACCACGACTTTGCCAAATTTCAGCGCATGCGCACAAACTCAGTGGAAGGGGTGAACATACGTGACGCGTGGTACCATTTGCGACCTCCCTGTTTGATTGGTCCACAGAAGATACGAATATTCAACCTCTGTTCCCTGGTCCCGCATTGTTTTATCTAAGTTTTTTCGTGTAAGCCCATAACGACGCTGTACCAGCAGCAATCCATGTCCTTCCCAAGGTGCCGGTGCCGCAGACGATCTCAGTTTGTTACTCTGCTGACGGCATGCCATCTAATCCCATTGTCAATATACCACTGCCACAGTGCCTGAGTACATGCCCCGCTTGGTCAGTACTAGATAATAATAATACGACAATCAACACGCAAATTCATTTTAACCCCGATTTTCACTGAGAGCTGGGTATGATTCTGGGGGGATTCTGAAGTAACGTCCAATGGATATTTTGAAAAGGGCCCACAAATTATGCCCTATTCTTCTGATCCCAGGCCTGAGTAACTGGTATCATTCCCGGATACAAGTATCGGCCAGCCACAATTTCACTTTCACCCTATGAAAATAAGAGTAATGAATATTATTACACCCTAGACGATGCACGTCAAGGTGAGCATTTATTGTAAATTATAATACAGGCAAAATACAGGGCAATATGGAAGGGTTGTGTAGCACCGTGATCAGAATAGTGATAAGAACATAGTATAAAATCAGTGCTCTGAAACATGTATTTGCCAAAAACATGTTTCAGGGCGCTGATTTTATATTATCTTCTAGTAAAAATACAGGGTCATTGCTTGAAACGAGTATCGACGATTGATAAGGAAGACTTCAAGCTTGCAGTCGGAAACTGTTTCTAAAGTTCGGTGCCCTCTCTGCTAAAATTCTCCCCCACGTTATTGTTTAATGATACAGTTTCTAAACTGGATGCTACTTGGTCCACTTGTGATAACCTAACTTACTCACACTTAATGAGAGAATATTTTATCTGGAAAATATTCCCGCATTGCTCCTTAATTCCTTTACATCCTTAACTGAAATTTGAAAATAAAAACGCGCCAGTCCAACAAGACCTAACTCTGTTCAAAGAACGTAGGTTCGAATCCATGTCGTAGAGCTTTCCTGATTCAGGTCTCCTGTTTGTCTCTACTTTCAGGAAAGCCTCTAGGGTGGGGCAAGCGCATAGGCCTAAAATAGACGACATGGACCAAATCACGATTTGCATGCCCCTACAATCCTCTGTTATTGTTACCAGTGAACTTCATATTATTACTTCTTATTATTTATATCTACTCATCCAACAGCGCATTCAGCGCCAATTACAGGATGTTAATAAGTGAAGAAGACAATGAAGAAATGTTTAGTTATAGAGGTGGGAGGAAAACCCCGGATAGATGTTTCGGGGAAACCCACGGATTCAGGTAGCGACTGAAAACGCAATGCTCACCTAGACCAAGCGGGACTCAAACCCAGGCCCCCAGAGGTGGAATGCAAGGAAAGAAACACTATGCCATTGAACCTAATTACCCTTTAAACCGCGGCTGCACATTTACTGGGCTGCATCCGTCTGCCTGCTCAGATGAAATTATTCTCCCAGGCCCTGAAGCGGGTCAACCGACAAGCTTGAACAAGGCTAAGTTCGCGTCACGGTGACATGATCACGCACGAGACGGAATTCACATCCGCTGGGCCGCGCTCTTATAGCACCCTTTGAAAACAGTTAAACGAAAGTTGAAAACGAGGTCAACTGAGACAGAAAGGTGCCTTTTGAAGGTTAACCTGAAAACAAATTAATTGTAGCTGTTATTGAAATAAAAAGTTGCAAATTCAGATTATAGATTGAAAAAAATCCATGGATTCGACCTTGAAAATTGCCTTGGGAGTTTTGCGCTCAGAAAAAAAAAATAGGTGAGGGAAAAATCTAAAGGTTATGTAGTGTTGACCAAGCATTCAGGCCCACGGACTCCTGAAATTCGCAAGGAATCGCAGTTACCGGCTTCCATATAGGACTCTTCTGGGATCTCGGGGTTCCCGGCCCACCGCACTTCCTCCCTGCCCATCCATTTAACCCCAAAAAGGGTTCTAGCGACCATGCAAGGGAGAAAACGAGTGTTCCGGACCATTATGTCCGCAGGGCCCATTATGTCCCTAAACTTTTTCAGGCCCATTATGTCCGCCCCATTGTGTCCGCAGGCCCATTATGTCCGCCCCATTGTGTCCGCAGGCCCATTATGTCCGCCCCATTGTGTCCGCAGGCCCATTATGTCCGCCCCACGTTGTTAACTCTTCATTTTTGAATGTGGAGAGCACAAATGAAGCAATAAAATGAAGTTTTATGATAAATTTCCACCCGAGTGTCTACTCTGATGAATGATTTGAAATACATGATTCAAGACATAGAATTGTACATCGCCAGATTCTGAACATTACTGAAAGGGAGGCTTGGAACGCAAGGTACGGAACTATAAAACAGTCTGGTGCCATCCTAATCGACAGTTTGCAATATATATAACAGATTTGGGGAATAAGATCAAAAATGGCCTCCACGTGAGTAGGGTCTATTATGCAATCGTACCAATGCATGTGATGTTTTGAGGGTGAGTTCGGCGCATTTGATGCTCATTTCAAGTTAGTGTAAATT
>NW_019091406.1:1115510-1196549 GCF_001949145.1 Acanthaster planci
CGGGCAAATTGTACTAGCACAAGCAAGATAGTTATCCATTTTGTTTTGTGCGTGTACAGTAAGAACTTTTTTGCGGGAGTGCATCGTACACATTGATCTGCATTACAAAGACTGGATAGGACACCGCGCATTGTTTGTGCGCAAAATGTGCGGCTGAACAGTGGCGGCGCGCTGCGTTTCAGGAAGGTAATGTGATGCTGTATGCTGTTCGTTTACCGGTACCTAGTCAAAATGGAGAGAACAATTTTCTTATGGGAGGGTGCTATGCCCCAGGCCTCTCCCTCGAATACCGGACAAAAATTCAATAACATCATTTTCCGGAATTAACCGACCACTTTCTTCGTATTGAATAACCCACTCGCAATCCATACTACTGTTTTTGTGTATGTGTGTGTTTGTTTTTGGTCTTTATTCACTTTTCACACCTGCTGCCTACGCGGTCTTGCTTGGGAATTCTCACTTTGGGTAGGTTCAATCAAAATCTATTCATGATTTTGGTTCACTTTACTCTTTCCAAATTTACCCTTTTCAGGTGCGGAATTCAGTTTTCCTTGGAAATCTGACGACTGAAGTACAATAACCTCGAGCAGGTTTTGAAAGACTCCGTTTGAAGTTACGCGCAAGAAAAGTCGCAACGATCGTTATTTACCCATTTAAACAGAAAAGAGGCTGGGCTTTTATAACCACTAATCTTTATTACTGTTAATTTCACTTTGCAATCCGTAGTTCAAAAGTGAAGTTGCAGCAACAGAGAACACTTTAAGAGTAAATAATGGCATAAAACTTACCAAATTAATTCACAAATCTTAATTTGCTCTGACATACAAATATTGAATGGAAAATCAACAACAGAATCACACAATACAGCCATCCAGATGAACAATAACAGAGCTACTAAATTCAAATCCGAACGCCTGAGGATTTCTTCACTCAACTGAAACTTTCACAGAGTCACAACAATGATGCCTGACGAAATAGATCGATATAAACCGAGTGAAACTGTAAATGCCATGTACGGAGATGAGATATTTACAAGTGTTATCTTCCACTGATTAGTGGTGCGCGTTACAGAAGGAAACCAGGTATACCCTTTGACGTAAAAGACGGACACCGGGGAACCCTCATGGGAAAAAATGATCAGTCAACAATCCTTGCACATCCTTATAATTTCACTTGTCACTGAATGTACGTGCCCTTTTATCAGTTCATGAGCCCCTCTTATCATACAAGCTCTATTGCCCACCTTCTCACTGTTTCACGCACATCTGGTAATTGAGTGAATGGACTGGTCCTACAAGTATATCAAGAAGTTTCCAACGCTCGTTCTTTGAAGTCCATACTATGCACACAAATAAAGGCAAGAGTTCACGCTGATGTACGCTTCAACTGTCTCTTCCCACAACTGTAATTCTATGTAACTTCAACTTGTCAAAACTCCACAGGCCTACGTACGGTATGATAAACATTTACAAAAGGTCCTTGTACAAAGGGTTACAAAGCTCTTAGTCTTACAGAGGCTTCCAAATTCTTTCCTTCAATTCCTTTCAAGAGAGAAAGATGCAGAGGTTGAAAAAACACGGTCCATTCCACTCAACTAATGAAAAAAAAAGAATGATGGCATGTGTTGACATCCCATCATTACAGCTAAAACGCCTGTGAACAATAGAGGGCGCTATCGTGCTTTGACGGAGTTGATTTTGGCACTAACACTGAATATTGATGAAACTAATTCAAACAGAAATTAATAAAGGCCAATATTTGAATAATTAGAAATAGCTTTGTACAATGAAATTAGAATTTGACGTTGTCAGCAGTTCAAGCAGCGGAAAAAAGTCCAGGCCCGCGGCTGATCAAATGTAAGACCAAAGTTTCACTTCCTGTTTACGTTTCCCTGTAGTACTTTTTTTTGTAACTACATTTCTCTATTCCAGAATTTTTCTGCTATAGGATATAAACTAAGTATACAGGACATCTTGACCCAGGCCGCTGACAGACCAGTGTGGAGAAAAACTTCCGTATCGTCTGCCCTCAATTCCCCCGACAACGTAAGGGTCATGGGAATGAATGAATACTATAACCCGACAGGTTATATGGATCGACACAAGAGGATGACTTGGGACAAAGTTGTACTGTAGTTGATGTGGTTTATTCGGCTGGGTCGATGTGCGGCTCTCTGCCCAATTGCCAGAGCTCATAGGGAGTTTATACATTTGCTGGAAATTCCATTTTTCATCCATCATTCAAGTTTCCTTGCCTTATTAGGTATTAGCTACTAGTCTTTGAATATTAATACAGCGTGCATGAATATGTTTGGTTCATTTGGATTTGAGGGTAGGGTGGTCAGATTAATGAACACTGACTTTTCCTTATAAGACCGGTGGGCTGCCTCATGACCCATCCGGTCCAGCCCTTCTTTCCTCCTCATGGGCCTTGTGGTTCAACTAGTCATTCCTTAAGTGAGGCTCATTACTTGGAAAGCGGTTCTACTGTTGAAGGTCAATCCGTGCATGGAACGTAAGTAGCAATACAACATGTGCTATTGTAACATGGTGATAATTCCCTAGTGACGACCCTGCCCTTCTTTCCTTGTTGGCAGGTTTAGGGAACATCGTAGTTTGAAATTTAAACGCTGTGAAATTCGAAATCGTTGGTTGTATATATTGCGTGCACCTCGTTGGACAAAAATTAAATAATTGAGTGCAGACAAGGTAGAGTGTTTGAGACCATGTGTATAGTACATGAGACAGATTTCAACGGTGATCACATTTCCTGCGACACCCCTCCCCCTGCCGGCCTTGACACCTCAGTGATTAAGGAGCAGCATCCACCGCGGACCCTTCAGATTTACACTTCGCGACGACGACGCCAATGACCACGCCTCCGAGGATCACAAAGGCTGCCGCTCCAATCGCGATGCCTGCAATTGCTCCCGGAGACAAGATGGCGGGCTCCCCGAGTTGTGATGTTGCTAGAAGAAGAAAAAAGAACCCGAATGCGCCTACAGCCACTTGTTAACCCTGAAATGTGTTCTGCACTAGCTGTATCGTAGGTCTCTTCTTTTTGATACCATCCCTACGTAGTTTCAAATTCACACTGCACGAGCTGAACAAGCAGTTTTGGAGAATGTTTGACTTGATCATGAATCCTTCTGCGGGGGGGGGGTTAAGGAACGGGTACCATGAACCCCAAAGAAGGGTTCTTGGCTTGTTTTCTGTTTGTATATAATAAGAGAAAGACAATATTGTACTGTGGTTGATTATAGGTGGGATTTCTAATTTCTGTACCTCCCCAAAGCATGTAAGGAGCCCCATAATTTAGCCTGTCGTCTTAGGATAACCAAAAAATGACTTCCCGTTAAGGTTGTTCCCGATTCACTGTAGGGAAATTCAAGCCGATCTTTACTTTCTCATCCCGTACGCGACTGCGTGGTGAACCGTGTGTTCGAATGACCAACTAATTACATACACTACCAAAAGTCACCCTAAGTTTTGTTAAGGCGTCTAACTGAGGAATAACTGGACTCTCGTGATACAGACTCTCAGTGATCGTGACAAACAATAAGTCCAGGGAAACTTTATGAAATTATGAGAGAGGAAGGGCAGAGGCCAATCCAGCAATCTCCCCAGGACAGGGCTGTTCCTGTCAGAGACGTTTTCCTGTCAAAACATTCTTCATAATCCACTTTAGTTCTTATCCTCATCACCAAAAAGTGTGTGTGTGGGGGGGGGGATCCAACAGCCCAACTACCCCCACCCACCTCAAAAAGTGGGGGTTATACCCCCGTTCCCCAGGAATTACCCCAATGCTTATTTTATTGGAATCACCACTCACCCGTGACTGTTACATCTGTTGCATTGGCCGTCGATAAGATGATCGTCGTCACATTTTCAGGGGATGTTGTACCACCGGGGGAATCAGTTGTTGGTGCGCTATCTACCGTTGCAATGTCTGAAACTAAGGTGGTGGCATCATTCGGCGCAC
This sequence comes from Acanthaster planci, assembly GCF_001949145.1. Next base: position 1,119,492 of record NW_019091406.1, read on the forward strand.
CACTGGATGCTGTATTGGTTGTTGTGCCGACTGAGTCTGTAATGGTGTCAGTCGGAGCTAAAGTCGTCGGCGCAGTATCTATTTTACCATCTGTCGTTACTGTTGAGCTAGCCACAGTTGTTGTCTGTGCAATGATTTCTAAACACAGAACAAAGTCATATGTCATTAATCTACAATAAGTTTAAGTTTGGGGGAATTGTTACATTGAAGTCCAACATGTTTGTTGGCTAATGGTGTTTTGTGCAAGTCTGGTATAGCAGCGTAACCAAGGTTCTCATAGCACGGGGTGAGTGGGGAGCTGGATTTTCAGGGGGCTGCACGTCGCAATATCTTCTTTGGTATGTACTATTATTGTTTTTGTTTCAAATTTCCAGCGAGGCTGATGGGTGCCATGATTTTTCATGGGGGAGGGGTATGAGCTCCGGAGGCCTCACCCGGCTACATCGCTGACAATGGTCCCCAACTGTTTGCAGACGGCGTTATGTGCAATTTTTCAACCATGGAGGAGGAAGTCCTGTGGGAACAAGAGACGTTTTTCTGTCCTTAGTGGTCAGTCTGTGTTGTCCTCGGTGGTCAGTGTCCTCGGTGATCAGTGTCCGTGGTTATTCTGTTGGACTGTCTTAAATTATAGTAATAAAAACATGTAATATCCCTGTCTCATTTGTGGTGTAACAAACTGAACACGACTGTGCGTGTATGTATACCCTATAGATAGTACATCCTTGGTTGGTTACTTTGATCGGTTCCAAATACAAATAACTTAAAACAATTAGACTGAAAACTTGAAGTCTTCGATGCACATGTAAAATTTGTGGGAGGACAGTCAAGCTATAAACAGATATGCAGACGAAGTCCTGACTTTTTAAGAATTATCATTCTTTAAATTCTAAAGGGAAAAGGTCCTACCCAGGAGATTGCAATCTCCTTTCAAAATGTCCCCTTACCTGGCACGAGAAATAGTACAACAGCGATAAGTAGGAGGGCGCCCTTTCCCATTGTGAAGCCAGTCGCAGACTCTTGCCCGCCTTCTGGTTGAAAGACCTTGGAAACAGAGGTAACATGACTATGGTGATTCCGAACAAACATGCAAATCCCCACAAAAAGTTTTAAATCAAGATTTGGGCCCCAGTCTATAACTTGGGAGAAGAGTTCGTCCGAAGGAAAATTTGGATACAAAACGATGTATAAATTATGCGATGTGCACGTAAGGGTGAGAGCATGCCATTTTTTTTTTTTTTTTTTTTTTTTGGCAACGAGGGCGCTACAACCGAAATGCGCGTTACCCGTTGACAATGAGTATTCCCCTAGTGGGAATGCCATGGGGTGCACAGTTTGAACGCTGACGGGGCGGCGGAGCAGAATGTAATCTGTTAACACACAGTACATGTGTGAGCGCACCGCCGAGCAATAGTATGGCGAGTCGTAAGGGTTGAGGCTAGTTCCCCCATAAAAAAGAAAGGCAATGAAAAACAATAAGACAAGAAAAAAGACAAAATGGAAAAAATAGATGAAAGGGGGTGAAAATTACCAATTTGGTTTCAACTACCCCCGTCATTTCTTCACCAGTTTACTGCTAATCCTAGTGAGACCCTCGGTTCTGGCTTCCTTGGAGTGTAACTGGCATAATATGCCTTAATATGCCTGTATTTATAGTAGCAAATACATTTTTTGTTTATACACCAGCTTATGAACTCAACAACAGGCCACTGTACGAATTGCCAAAATTACAGCTCTTGTTTCCTGTGAGTACACATTTAGGATGAAACATTTCGTCTCGGGTATCCGGGACTGCGTGAGTGACGATCTGGATGACCACACAGCGACTGATGGATGAAACATCGAAGCCGCCATACCAAAGATGTGAGCCTGTTCACAGTCAAGTTGAGTGCCTGAAGCTGCGTCTTGGACGGGATGGATGGTTGGTTGTTCAGGCTTCCTGGTGAACTGCACTTTTAGTAGAGCGACTTCTATTTGACTGTTGTCAAGAGTTTGTCTCCCCTATTGCACCTATTGGTAGGGGGCTCTATATCCGTCATTTCGCTTCTTGCCACGATGTCTCACATTACGCATTTTACAACTCAAATTAAATTGAATACACCAAATATGAATTATTTTTAAAAATTATTCTTTAAATATTTCGTCTAGGGGAATTATATGTAGGTAGGTGTTTGTCAGTTTGCATTCTGTAGGCCTAAATAATCAGAAATTAGGAGGAAAACTGAATTATTATTATTATTATATGAACAAATAACCAGAAGTAATTCACTTATATTCACACTTGGTGTCACAAAGCTGTCAAATAAACCACTTTGATACGGTGTTTCACATTTAATGCAAGATCCGCCGTGCGAGATATGAGATGGCAGACGCAGAACACCATACCGTGAATTTCCAATTTTAGTGTCATTGACGTGTCTCACAGGCAGCCAGGTGGGTATTCCACTTTCCGTTCATATTCTAGCTGTAAAGCAATGGTTTGTTTTCACTTTAGCATTAACTGAGGCACGTCCATGCTGTATCGTATCAGTCTTTGTTTCAGCTTAATCTGTTTGATAATTTTGTTAACATAGTCTCCCATTGTCCGCAAAACTACATTTAGTATTTTTTATGTTTAAGGTGAACGAAAAACGGACAATTATTTTTTGGCTCCAGCATTGAAAGTTTCATTGGTATCATTTGAGCACATTTTACAGAGTTACAAAATGACGCCGAAAATCTCTCCCGGAAATAATACAATTTGACCCGGCCATGTAATGAAATTGCACTGCGATTGCGTTGAGAAAAGTGCAAGTTGTTACTCCTCTCTCAACTTTTTTTTATAGCGGAGAGAGTTGCTTCTAAATGACAAGATCGAATCCCAGAAATCTATGCTCTTTACGTCATACTCCAGCAAGCTGTAGAGGTCTAATGCCAGGGTTTATGCGAATACCAGAGTTGTAGACTGAAGTCACTTGACTTGGACTCAACTCGGACTCGAGTTGCTATTTTTGTGACTCGCGACTTGACTTGTGACAATCAGTTGTTAACTTCTGACTTTACTTGTACTTGCACATTTTGACTTGTTACCAACACAAGTCAGAAAACTACCATTGAACCCATTACAGTTTTATACTAGGCCTATCAACTTACGCATTGCGTTCATACAATAATCATTGTAAGACTTCGTTCAGATCGCGAATTTTACTTCGGTTTTGTCGGCCCAAGGCTACGTCTGAATCACTTAGCTGTTGTGTTGTAGTCTTGCACATTTGTTCGGAAGTGCTTACGTTTTTTATTGTTTCACCAAACTTCAAGCTTCGCTTATATTTAATATTCCATATCAGTTTATGACGTCACTCAACTTAGAATTAAAAACAAAAATAGCAAATGCCTTCAAGACATGCCAATAGGTTATTTCTGCCCATAATTAGATATTTGTTGAGCATTCATCTTCTAAATTTCCATTTTTGTATTGGGAGAAATGTGCCAGATTCGCGGTAGACTTGAATCAAGTGGGACTTATGTTGCTCGTCCTCAGTCAACCATCTTTCAGCCTGTACGCACTTGACGGTCGTCGCGCTCGGCCCGGCAGCTTGCATAACCCTTATGAGGCGCCCTCATTTGATAGCCTTTATTGTACAGCGTGTGTCTGACGTCACCAGTCAGTGGTCGAGTTCGGGCGGCCTGTTCTTGACACAGGTTTCTTGTTCTCGCTCTCGAACAGCAGGAACACGAGTCAAGAACACTGTTCTCGGAACAGGATCACACATCACCTCCTCGTCAGGGTTTTACAGGAACACACGGAAAACTCGTGAGATTTTGATTTTTAAACAGCTACAAAAAGTAGAGAGATGGCTTCCAAATCCATAGACCATATAGACAATGGGAAGTTTTGCAAAATTAACATTAATTATTTTCCGGAACACAGAAATGAATGTTCCTGTTTATATAGAAAAGAATTCTGCCTATCCAAACCTTAACTCTCGAATAACGTACATGGACCCCGCCATGTTGCATGTTGCTTGTAATAACCGGTTGTTTGTTTCAGGCGCTCGAGCGGCCGACCCACGAACAACAAATCCAGCTGTTCGTGAACATAGGCGAACAAGCCGACCGAACTCAGCCAGTAAGTCCGACTTGACAGATAAGCCAATTGGACCCTCCGTCGGTGATATGTAGTTATTCATAACTGCATGTGAACGACATGACCTTGCAAAATGTATACGGAATTTCCACCAATCAAAGTAGCCAGACCTGTAGACTCGTTCATTATAATGCAGGTATGAACGACGTAAAACAAGTCCGGCACTGTGATTGGTTGCTACCACTTTTGGTAGATAAGCCCATTCGCTGTGTACAAACGGGTCGGCAGATTCGTGAAGTTGGGATTTCTGGACTGAAGTCATAGTAATAAGAGGGCGCGAAATGGCGTGCGGTCTCGATATGTATCCAAAACATAACCATAGACGTCACAGAGATCCCGACTTGAGTCAAGTCTAGATTCGCGGTACTAAAGCGAGCGGAGACATCACACATCGTGACTGTACCGTGTGCCACACGGCAAATATTTAAAATGGCTCAAATGTTTTGGTTATAAACCTATCTGCGCTCATCACAAGCTCTCGGGTACTGCCCCTGACAATTGAAGGATGCTTGTGAGTGCCGAACTCAAAGTGTCATTAGAAAAGGTCGAACATGATGTTGGCTGATGTGTCAGTTGGAAAACGTCGTTCGTGAACGTGAAGCAGACAGCTTGAAGGTTATTTGCATAGCTTTATTCTCGATCATCTCTCAAGTTATATGAATTATGCATATCTTATCATTCCTTTTAAAGCCTGTTGCCGACCCTGGTCAAACAAATATCCAATTTCCATCCGGTGTGGTTCGTGTCGCTGATTGGGAAATAACTATGGACAGTCTTGGAACCAAGACCAGGCTGTGGCTTGAAATCACACATCGTGCGACAGTGCGACTAGACGTGTATTTGGATAAAAAGACTTGAGACTTGCTTGTGCTTGGACCAACTTGATTTGTGACTTGACTTGACCTGTGATCAAATGACTTGTGACTTGACTTGTGGCTGGACAAATTAATTGTGACTTGATTTGGACTTGCAAAAGTTGAATTGTTACCACCTCTGGCGAATACCCCTGACCGACCAGAATGAGAATTGCCACTAAACCTCTGCCAAGGCTTGGGGAGTGGACAAAATGAGCATACGTGGGTATAGGTGGGTCCTATAGGTGGGTTATCGGAGGGGGGGGAGTCAAAGGTGCTTTTACACTCAAGAGAACTGATACGATTTCACTAGACCATCGGATGTGATGAGGAAGCGCCTCTGCTACTTTTCAACACAGCGTGCACGAGTACACGTCAAGTGTCTTTGAAAAGTCGGGCCTTTGTGAAGATGTAGTTAATGGTAAACCCATAACCGTGGCCCTCCCCCAAAATGAATCTTTATGAAAACTCTTCAGCAATACGTCTGTCAGGAGATCAATAGAAGCTGAAATTTCCTTTTGGCAAACAAATTTTTACCGGTTGCTTAGTCAACCTTAAGAACCATTTCTCGTCTGGGGAATCGATCAGGGAAAATAATAAAAACTTTTCTAAAGCTTCTGAGTGTCTGTGATCCCTTCAAGAGCTCCCTGGTCGACCCTCATAGAGAAGGTCACCACGGCTAGCATGTCAATTGCTCACAATAACACTACTCATCCAAGGGCGAGTAGTGGCATGTTTACTACACTGATCTCAATATTTATGGTTTTGACTGAAGGTGGTGCCTTTTCGTTCTGTACATGGAAGCAGTTCTAAAGATCCCCAGTGCCCTTCAAAGTTACCATGGACAATACAGCTGAGAACGGAACTAAACTAACACATTATGATCCTGGAATGGTCTTGGAACTCAATGAATACGCACAAAAATACCATGAATGTTTGTGTTAGTCCGAATACCGTATGCGGTTGACGTTTGGGGCGTGCTGTTATTCCTTTATCTCACAAGTTGTACATTAACTTAGAATATTATTTATTTCCATGTACTGACAGACGCATAGAGGAAGTTTGGTTTACTGCGGGTTCAATTCAATTCAAACAATGGAGTGGTGCGTGTTTCAAACGCGAACTAATTGAAATCAAAGGGTGATGTTATCGCCCAAACATTGTCACCAAGGACTGGTTTCCATGTCAACATGACAACAAACTAACAACGCAGGGTTCACCAAGAAACAGTTACGCAGAGCCATAGAATAACGGTGCATTCCCTCCTGTCCTTCCTGCTACCTTCGCGTGAGGTAGGTTAATGATTCAGAACAGTGAGTTAGTGGAGTACACAATAAAATTGGCGCCATGTTTTCAATATAATTTTGGTCGCCCTTTTACTGTCGTCCTTCGAAATTCGTTTCACTTTGTAACTTTTCCTCCCCGCCTTTACGTATTTTTATTTCATTTTATTTTTTCAACAAAACATTTGAAAAAAATGTAGGAAGCAAGTATCAACTGCATTGTGAGAGTTGCGAAAAATCACAAGCTTGCTCGAGTGGGATTCGAACCTCAGACCTCTTACTTTCTTGTTGCAGACGTCTTCAGAATGACGAGATATATTTTGACCCATTATGAACCTTATCTGCATTACACTATTGGTTTGGTGTATCAGAAAAGCAAAGATGGACGCTTTTCTCAATCTGCAACACAGCAGCTTTACTGAAGCAAAGGGAAGAGTAGGGGAAATCCTTAACATGATGTAATCAGGACATTATCACATCAATACAAATTCCGTTTGCTGGTGTCCACAATAAACAAGCAATCAGCAACCATAATATTACTGAGTTGCTGTAACAACTATTGTACTGGCCGTGGTCAGTTGCCATTAAGTCTTAATCTTAACTGCAAAGAAAGTTAAGCTTGCTTTGAATATAGGTTACGAGCGTCCCAAAAATTCCAAACAAAGTGTGCACCAGAAGTCAAATCGTTGCCCAAGAAAAAGCAAGGAATACCCAACCTATTACCTTACTGTGGGACAATTTTCAAAATGCAGGTCAATATCATAATGAGAATAACTTCACCATTATAGAATGCGACAACGTGTGAAAGTTGTAGGTCGAGATTATAAAGAATTAATGACAGTGATCATTGAAACAACTAGTCAGAAACGAAAGCAGCAGCTGTGGCTTCAAATGGTTTTAGACATGGACTCAACACCAACTCTCACTGGATGGAGGGAGCCGGGCGCTTACCGGCTGAAAACTTGGTATCACACTTTGTTCACAAGAACCGGGATAAACTGTATTCTGTTTGCGTGTTTCCGGATACATAGCCGCCCATTTTCCTCCACGTCATGTCCACTTTACTGGCTGTTTACACACGTATCGTTAAATTTGGATGTTCTAGCAAAACATCGAATTTTTGAAAGCAGTGTACCATGCAGCGTTCCACTCTTCTCCCTGAGAGAAACTACAGGCCTGCTCGATTCAAAACAGCAGTGTGAAAAAATCTCTACTGCAAAACGGTTTATCTGGTTAGGTTTAAACTTTGTCGACATCAAAACATAGATGTCTGAAAATATATACATTCGTGTACTAAGCTTATGGTCAATTTCATGGTAGCACCAAGTGACGGTATTTTTTTAATTCAATATCAAAATCAGAGCTATTCGGTCTCGTTTTATTGTCGTGTAATTAGTATTCACATCGTAACATTTTATCTCGTTTATTTCTTCTAAATTGCGGAAAATCTCAGAATATATTAATAATTAAGTTTGCTACCTGTGACAAAACAAGAGGTGAGAAACGTTTTCCGATTATTTCGATCTACGAAAGTGGCTTAATTTGGGGGGCAAATGTACAGATGGTTGACTTCATGGTATAAAAGTAAATCAAATATTGCAAATGCAGAATCTTTTGTCACGGCATTACCATCGCCTCAGAATGCAGCTGTTGGAATAAACTGGTCAAGGCAAAATTTGCGAAAAGTAAATGTCTTTTGACGAAGAAGTGAGGCTTAATGCAACTTGAGCGTATAGTCAAATAGGAAAGTGCTGATTTTTCCTTTCTCCGTTCTGTCGCCTTACTTCATGTGCCCAAAGTTCAGCATGCATAACTTACTTGTGAGTTTTTTCAAAAGCTGAACCTCGATATGATGGCATTGGTGAGGGCGACAACAAGGATGACGTTAATAATTATGAAGATTGTGACGGCTGAGATAGAGGCCAATTATGATCGGTAAGGACGAGGATATCAGCTGAACCATGGGGACGTTTTCGGAAATGAGTGTTCAAAGAGAAAGATCGGGGGAAATGTTGAACGGACATTTCGAGACCTTTTTGAACTGTCTTCACAAAACGCTTTCCCGAACTAAAACTAAAACTAAAAGTAAATTTATAGAAAATGTGAATAAAATTAAAACGAGGGGAAAAGGAAAATAACAATAATAAGGTGAATATTTACAAATAGGTCATTTGGGAGACAGTTAGTGGTAACTTTTTCAGCATTGGGGAGACACTGGCTTTTAGGGAGACATTTCAGTGTCTCCTTATTTTCAAACTACCAGAAGGAGGCCGAATTTTATCGTCCAAATTTTGAGAGATGATAGATTAGGGTCTAAAATGAAAACATACAAAGTTTCCTTGCACGTTCTTGTGGGAATGTCTTCCTAATGGCCAATAAGTGGTAATTAAAAAAATGTATGAGAAAAGAGATAAGATGACGATAATTAAAACAACGTCAACAGCAGTGTTTAGCTCCAGGTCACACTTACCAGAAACGGACACTTCCAGCAATGCTTTAAGATTCTCAAGGATCGACTGCCGCTCCAGGAAGGCTTTAGGTCTTACCACTCCTCCGACGTTATCATCAAGATTCACCAAAATCCTCCAAGGGATCCTCCAGCTAAGTCGTGTTTGACGTTAGTTTCGTTTTTGCAACCCAAAAATAATGCAGGTTGTAATCATCCCATAAACTGTTGCAGACTCTGAATTCTGTCTCAGGCAAAAAATGCTTCTGTGATACGCAAAGGCTCAAGTGAAAGATCTAGAGCGTGTTCAGTGTATTGATTTTGTTTTCCTTGACATTGTTGATTAAATATCAAACAGGGCATGAACTTTGGATTGGAAATCATATTTTGTATATAACCTAATACGGTCTGCACAATCAAGACAAATAACCCCTCCTACCAATATATCACCGCCAACAGCCATCCAATCCGGTGCGTCCATCCATATTTGACCAGTTAGCTTCGTTATGATTGCTGCTGTGCCATGCATATTCATTAACAGTGCCAACTACATTTTAAACAACCATTTACTGCTGTTTGAGAGCGCTGATCCAATGCAATAACAAAATCCCGCTTAGATTAGCTTCTAATCGAAGTGAGGTTTTTAGTGATCTGTTAAAAGACTTTCAAGTCATAATCTATGTGCGCACGAGATTAAGCACTTGCCGATTAATTGGGATTTTCTGAGGGAAAAAAAATTGAACAAAGCTAGAAATCCTGAGAGACGATTATCAGAATTGCTCCCTTTACATTTTCAATGGCCCTTGCTGCCAAGGCCTTTTGTGCTCATACTGACATAATTATGAATTTATCTGAGAAAAGGTCTATTCTGCTCCTGCTGACGATAATGGAAACAATGCAAATGAATGCGAATGTTTTTATTATAACCAGGAAGCAAGCAGAAAAATTCCTGTGAGTTGTTTTGATCAGTCGTAGTCTCGGTGGTACAAAGCCGACTAGCATATTTTGGTTTCGTTGATGTCATGCCAAGAACAAATAGTCAAATTTAGTGACAACATGTGAACAAAAAAATCAGTTCTGCCAGACTACTTGAAGGTATTTGGGACATTTAATAATGTTGGACTATAATGATAATACGAAAAATATTTTCTAAATGTATAACTTTCAGCATAGTCGTGAATTTTATGTTTTGGATTATTTGTCTGATACGTAATATTAAGGAACAGAATTAACATGAACTGTAGACTGTTTTTTTAAGACGTGAAAACATCTTCAAAAACAAATTTTTCTCACTTCGTTGGCAACTTTTCACTTAAAATAAAGGTTTGCTGTAATCAAAGACCAAAGTACGTTATAGATATAAAGCTGTGAAAAAAACTTTTAAAATACAGACTAATTTGACGACCAGAGACAGAAGCCAATATAATTTTTATGTGGTTTCTGTTTTCAAAAAACAAATCTACGTATTGTGCGTTGCAAGAAGTATCTGCAAAAGTACGACAGGACAACCCACCCGAATTGAAGCCCAAACTCTCCGACAAAGAAGACGCACTCTTGGAAAGTTTAACTCAGATGATGATGAAGGGGCTGTCAGTGGGCAATAAACCAGAACTGATAACGCCTCCCTTTTTTGTACCGTAGGGTGCGCCCCAGTAACTAAGTTTCCATAGGCACTAGTGATTAATCCCTATATTTCAAAATTCATTTAGAAATACTCACAACTCTCACTCAGGTTACACACAGAAATTGTGATCAGCATCTTTCTCTCATTTTCTGTTCAATTTTGGTGGGTTGACCAATGAATTTTTGAGAAATTCTCACCAAAAGCGTTCCGCCCCTAAAAAAAAAGATATTTCCCTCAGTGGGAAAAGTAGTCATTTTGAAAAAGTATCCTTCTGCAAAACTCCTAAATAGTGCCACTTTCGGACCCGATTGCCTCCAAATTGCTCAGAATTGGAAGCCTTGTGTCCAGGCCAGATTTTAGTTATTTTACCATAATTATTTCTTCAATTCCACAATTTCAAGGCTCTCGGGACTCTCTGATATTATAGAATATGTTGAGTACATAAAACTTTTATAGATGAGCTTGGCGGACACATTTGTAGCCTATTTACGGGGGTGCACCCACGAGAACATCCTTGACCGTTGCGCGCACGCGTTTGGCAAGTGGCGACACCCAACAGTCGAAGAGGCATTATTATAATACGAACCAGCTGTCCATGAGCGTTGTGCCACTGACTGCAGTAACGGCATTTAATTCTGGTTGTCGAATTACACGTGGTCGCAGACCAGGAAATATACTCAAAAGTGCCTGCGCCAGCCAAATCATTGTTTGCATGTGGTGTACGGAAAGAAAGGTGACATTTACGAACAGGAATACTAGCTTGTTTCAGTGTGAGGTTAAATGAAATCAGCATTATAACATGGTGTATTCTGCAATGGAGTGTCTGTGTGATTTTTCAAACTTTCTAAGTGCTGCACGACCTCTTTAGATGGCAGTTTCCACATAAATGTAAGTTATCAGAGTACCAAATCAGAACAAAAAACAAAATACAATTCATGAACTAAACTTCTGAAGTCTGGTACAAGTACCTTTCCTACCTACCTACTTTATTCCCTTTCTTTGTTCCGTACCCTTCGGGTTGTGCTGTTCTTTACGCCATGATTTGCCTGTTTGGGACCATGGCAGCTTTTCTATGGGTTTCTTTGTTTCCTTTGAGTCCAAATCAAAGGAATGTGTGGGCGTGCTTGAACGCATACCAGTATAGATTTTAAGGACGGTAGAGGGCGAGCGGGTTAGGGTAACGGTTCCCTTCTCGCCTTGCACCAGTGAGGCCCGGGTTCGAGTCCCCGGCTTTAGGTGCATGCAGTTTCCAGTCCATACTCGCCCTCGCAGGTTTTCTCCGGGTACTCCAGTTTTCTCCGACCTCTCAAGCTAGATCGTCTTCCTAACTCCGTAATGTGATACTGATTAATAAAGGTTATAAATAAACGTATCGTTATTGGCTCAAATCGCCTGAGTAGCTGACGCTAGCCAGATTAGTAGGCCCAATATTGGATTGATATTGAAGCTGTTTTTTGTTGAAATAAGATTACACAAACGTTTGCATCCATGGTATACTCCTAAATGGTTGAAGAAAATTGTCTTGAGAAATTCCCTGATATACTTTGATTCATTGAGAAAAGAAACTAGCTTGGTTACTTTCCTACGAGAATTGACATTTTCAGGACCACATTTTGGCAGACTATTATCTGATAGTAGTAAATAAAATTGTGTAAATAGTTCATATCAAAGAGTGCAACCTGCATTTCATTCTTGTGTTTTGTACACCACAGTTTGGAGACTGTGACAGTACGTCCTGGTCGTTATAAGTTATTCCTTTTTAATGGTTAAGCAACAGTTATCTGTTCATGTATCACAAGGAAAAAGATCTTCCCTCTACAATTTCTTCAAGAATTGTCTTTTTAAGAGCAAACTCTTCCAGGAAAATCCAAACATCACCAAACACGGGCAGTTCTAATTCAGAGAAGTACAAAACTTGAAAAGAGTATTACATAGTTTTATTGACTGACTAAAGTGTATTTTGTTAGTTTTCAAAAACTATTTACATGGTGACTGCAAACACACTCTTTTAATAAAAAATGATATAATTTGCGTAACATTTTTTCATTTATAAATAATATCATATACAGAAAATTTGCATCAATTAGAAAGATCTCTGTAAGAATACTGGACACTTCAAGCACACGTAAAACTGTTTCAATATGCTCGTCTTTTCCGACTAAATTTGCATAATGTAATTCTAATTAATGTAATTTTAGTTTCCATCTTTTGTGTATTTCAAACTTGTGAAAACGTAATGACGTCTCATCTCCAAACTTTTGCTTTTGTTGACCCGCAGTCAGGCTGCGTTCATTAATTAAACAGGCCGTTTCTCTTAATACCTACTTCATTAATACACAGTCACTCTTTGAATCACTCTGCATACAGTAACGATGTAAAAGGAAAGCTCTGAATACTGGCGTCCTTTAGTACACCAAATTTGAATTTTATTTGGAACTTTATCTATGAGAAAAGCATGGGGGTCTGCTTATCCTATTTACGACGTCTTGATAAGAACCCCTGAAATTCTTCGTGTCCTTCAGACACGGTTGGTCGGACGAGTCTCCGACCCCATAGACACGCAAGAGAAGGCAAATCTAAAATCTGTGATAAGGGCTAAAGATTATAACACACGTTTTTTATGCCATATATTTTAAAAAACACATATCTGATTTACAACGCATGTGATTCCGATAAGATGTCATTTGAGGGCAAAAGGCCAAAATGAACACACAAGCAACGATCACATACAACACACTGAAAAAAGTAATTATGTTAATGAGCTAGCAGGACGTCATTTTGCCAAGACAGTTATGTTGTCCAGTCGGCATGCATAAAGATGTGGTAATCCATTGGTCCATCTTGGCAGCATGACGTCAGATTTTTTAGCATACAGTATTCTACAAAAGTATAACCGAGTCCGAATCAATACGGTTGCGGCCAAGAATAACACGCTGCTATAGGCATCTATCATAGGGCAGCCATTTTGCTTTCCTTTTTTCAGCAATGTAACCAAACTGAGGCTGGAAGGAAAAACAGTCTATTCCCTTTTATCAATATGTGAAGTTGCATCACTGTAATCAGTGAGTCTAAAGGAAACAGGACAAAGAAAGGCGCATATCAGAATAAAGGTGTATGGCGAAGTGGCTGTGGCCGCAGTGGCTCCACATGGCGCACGTGTTATTACTAGACGCAGCCGTAATTCAGTCGGTCAGCATCGATCTAGCGGCTCATGACACGGACGCCACAGAGGGCGACTTCTCCGATTTCTTCTCGGCGCTTGGCTGCAACTCGGCGTCCTCCACCGACATAACCTTGGAGTTGCCGTTGACTTTGACGACGACGCAGGCGATAAGGGCTATCACTAAGACTAAAGCGGCCACGCCACCCACTGCAATGCCGGCAATGGCACCGACTGACAGTCCTTCATCAATGGATAATGCAATGACACAAAAAAAATCACAAAATCAGCCATAGCAACAAGACCCGATTTACAAAACTAACTCAGGAGGCCATTTACCAATGATGCATTGGTACAAAAGCCCCCCATTTATTTTACTGACGTTAAAGGCACGTTTCCATGATTTTGTACGTTTAAGGGTGCGTTGCGTACAGATCCGCTATTTGTACGTTTCACTTTCTCGGACATAAAAAGTTAACATTGACATAACACACGTGCATGTAGCCCAGGTTATGGCGTTTCGTCATTGGCCGTTCGTATGATTACTGCACTTTCGCGTAATCCACTGTAAGCGAGCGATCTATCCACTGCGGCCAAGCAAGTGCACAAACACCGTTTTCGCCGGTGTTTTTCGTCAAAGCTAACAGCGACCTCATGATATGCGTATCACGCTGGCCGCATAAGGTCGCTGTTTGTCATGATTTCCCCGCTGCACACATCCCGACTCTGTCCACGCACCGTACGTGCCTACAGTGAGTGCACTGTCTGGGCCAGGCCGCAGCGTTTTGTTCGCTTTACAGTGTATTATTAGGCGACTGTTCCGTCACCATACGGACGGCCAATGACGCACGCCTTGCACTGAGCAAGGTAACGTTCTTTGCGTTTGGCTGTCAAAATCGCACCGGGAGCGATTTTACACACACGTAACACTTGGCGTGAGTGTTTAAGCGCATATGGAAAGGCGCCTTAAAATGCAGGCGAGAAGGCTTTGGAAAATAGCCCCTATTCATCCCTCTGCTATCGTTGTTTTGGAGGACACTTATGCAAGACCTGTTTGGCTGTTTTACATCACGTATACAGATGCATTTTGTGTCCGTATTTTGTTGAGTGGATGCGAGTACTTAGATTATTGTGAATTGATCACCTTGGCTCAAAACAACAGGAGTCTGAATATATTTTTCCTATTATTCTAAAAAATAACCAGAACGGTGTTATGCGCCATGCAGGGCAGCCTATAGATTAATCAATATAACGTCAGTAAGATCTCGAAAAAACAAATCTCTGTGTGATTAAGTATTCTTTATCAGAAAAGTAAATAAAGCAGTGACGTGTCTGAACTTACCAGCTATTTTGGAAACCGCTGTGAAAACAAAGAGAAAAACAAAGAGAAATTTTCAACGTTAATTGGCAACATTTTCCAACAAGAGGGACTACTGAGGACTATTTCTATGAGAACTATTCCTATGATCATGAATACAACGTGTCACCGAAAAGCGCCAGGAATACTAGCATGTACCTAATAATTTAATTGTGCTCCAATAAGAGGAAACCTGGTCAACTTTAAGATGTTTAAATTTCAAGAGTATGTATACTTTCTACAGTAAAAATAAACGTCGGAAACCTCTTGCAAGCATTCACAAACAAAGCCTGATTAACATACGACGATAAAAAGTTTGATAGGCTGCTCGTTGAAAACGGTTGTCGTATTGCCTCTGTTATATAAGCCATAGGATTGTTTTCATGTAGCAAGTTCAGTTTAGCGCAGTTTATTGTCTGCACTAACCCATCCCAGCCATTTTACAGTCCGGGGAAGATGTGGGTAATAAGATTTAAAAGGTCTCCCATCCCGGTTTGGTTTTAAGCACACTCAATACATCCACGGCAGATTCTACAATCACGGAACTGCAAACTCTTTTGAGTTTGGCATAACCTGGAAAACTTATTTTCTTCAAAGACCACTGACTTACCATTGACGATGAAAGAATTTTTATCAACCTGAAGGTCCTTGACGAGGCTGTCATTTGAAGTCTGGAAACCCTCAATTATCGCAGCTTTCAATGTGTCAGCGGTAATCCCCAAGACGTCATCAAAGGCCATGCGGTAATCCGCGATGATACTTCCGCTCCTGAACTCTCTCACTTGACAGTTTCTGTAGGCATCTTCCACGATAGAAGATTTCAGGGTCAGTCGAAGCTGAGGAGTTAGAATGACAGTGGTCGCTTGACTGAATTAGGTAAATGATAAAGTTCATCAGGTTTAGGTGGCTTGGGGTTCGAACACATTATTCTTATCTTTCCTCCTATTGGCGTAGGCCTATCCAGCGGGGGGAGTTGCTCCAGGAGGCAAACATGGTGTCATTTTTTTTTCGGAAGAACTAAAAATTTAAAGACAAAAGAAACGGCTTTGCGCATCTTCCTATTTTTGCAATGAGATAAAATCATTCGAGGGGAAAACATGGCCCTGTGTGGCTGCGCTGATAGGGCAGACCTTGCTGGCACGCATTATTGCTATTCCCAAATGACCCTGGACGTGCTTCATGTTTTTTTTTTGGCATGCGCCGTTGAAATGCTGTAGTTTCTCATTCATGTAATCGCTCACTGGAGTAACAAGCCGTCATAAAAAGTTTCGGCTGCTCTCCGGCACCCATGGAAGTAACTAGCTGCCGGCTGGAGTCTCTCCCCGTAGAAGTGTGTTATCAGCCATGGCTTTAGGACACACTGATGAAACCCGCATCCGAGACAGTCCACACAAAAAAACAAAATGACACAAAATCTAAAAAGGGGGGCCTAAGAACTATCCTGATGAAGTTGCAGCTCAGTGAATTCTGTATATTCTTAGGGTGAGAAATAACAATATTACAGAATTTTGATTTCATATCAAAAGTTTCTGAGTCATGTTCTGAATTCAGCGTCTGGGACTAGCGTTCAGTCGAATGCAGCTACGCGATGTCACGCACTGAACCGACAAACCGTATACTGTACCGCACGCCCCTAGATTAGCCCAGGTTGCACGACGTCTACATAGGATTGCGACTCATGTCCAAGGTATAAAAGTTCTCCTACAATGCGAAATTTTTTCGACGGTGTTTTCTCACATTTTTACCTGGCGAACACAGCTCAAATGTCGTTCACAGAGTACTTTGTATCCCGAATTCCATAAATGCTGTGTTAAACTTACTAAATACACCCGCGGACAACGTATTTTGCAAGAGATTTAGCGAAATCCACGCTTTCTGTTCTTCCAGTTGCGCATGCACCAAAATGGCCTCCAAGCTCGGTCCGCATTGTCAGTTATGTTGTCTAGGTCTAGGTCTTCTGGTCTCATCTGCGACTTCCTCACGCTTGCGCCCTTCCGCGCATGCGTAGGGTGCATTTCGTGCATGTGCAAGTACTCGTACTAGACGAACGCAGACCGCGACGGAAAGCGTGGACTTCGCTAAATCTCCTGCAAAATACGTTGTCCGCGGACGTATTTAGTGGTGGGGGCGTATTTAGTACAAGGCACCTGTGAACGACATTTGAGCTGTATGTGCCAGGCAGAAATATGAGAAAGAAAACTACAAAAAAATTGCATTGTAGGAGGACTTTTATACCCTGAACGTCAGTCGCAATGTAAACGGAGACAACGTCTAAACTGGGCTAGGCCCTAGATGTACATTGTATTGTGTCAACGCCCGCCAGCACTTCTCATGGCAATTTCCGAAGGGAGTCTTTAGACGCGTCGTTGGAAAAGACCCACTTCAAAAATATTAGGGTTTCTTCAAATTGACAGCTTGCCAGAAAAGAATAATTTTACAGGGCGTTCAGTCCCATCATTTTTAAACCAAGTTTGCTATTCAACAATAATTTCGTCTGTTACAGGTACTGTTTGGATTACTGCAAATCATGGACTGTAGCTTTTACCTGTGCCTTGAAAAACCTTCGATTCGAAATCTAGATCTCTTTTCTCGGAAAATACAGCATTCGTCAATTTCGTCAGGTTATTTTTTTTGGGGGGGGACTCATCTTTAGATTTTAAGCACTTGTGTTGCTACAAAGGAGGATGTTGTACAACTTTACCTTTATATGCGCATCGCACACACGCTTAATTTACAGAGCAAATTGTAGATAACTTACTGCGTCGCAGACTCTTTTACTTGTGGTTTTGAACTCCATGGTTTGGGAGTCTCCTAATGCTGCTGTGAACGTGGCATCTGCGCCGTCAATTTTGATGATTTTGAATTCACCGTCAAACTCCTTGAGGGCTGACAATGTAAAAACAAAAATGTCCTTGAATAACCTCTACACAGGATTTCTTTGGAAAGTCTGAATATTGTCTATAGACATCAACAGACGGTCATTTTTATGCCACAAGTTTGTCGTATCTACCAAACTGGATGTAGCGAAGTGACTAATACCGATAAAGCTTGGCTTGGACAAACAGGTGCTAGAAATACACTAAGAAATAAGCCGTAACATTTCCAACGTTCTGATTTCGCACACAGAGGACTAAGTCTTACAATCTAGATAGATAGGGCTGTAAAACTGTGTAACGAACATGGCTAGCGGCGGTGATTCCTAATTTAAGATGTACGCTCCCACTTAAAGGTCAGCTCTCTCCCCGCTCCGCGAAAGGTCAAAAATTGTGCACAAACGTCCGAACCCGGGATTTTGCGTTCATACTGAGAAAAGAGGTCAATAGGAAAAGTACTATATATAACTGCTTGTTTCTTTTGATTTACACGAAAGGAACTTACAAGGTTTTTCGGTTGGAATCTTTTCTGTAGGGTTTGATTTCGTTGTTCTGCCTCCATTTCCTGTCGGCTCTGTTGTCCCTGCCGGCTTTGTCTCCCCTGCCGGCTCTGTTGCCCCTGCCGGCTTTGTCTCCCCTGCCGGCTCTGTTACTGGCTTTGTTTGCCCTTCTCCTTCTGTCGACTTTGATTCTTCCGTAGTTTCTGCCGCACCTGTTGGCCCAGGTGTCTCGGTCATCCCTGCTGTCTCTACAGCATCTGTTTCTGCTATCGGTGCTACAGTCGTCTCCGCATTGCTACGTGTTCCTGTGTCAAAAATAAAGCATATCCGTGTAACAGGGATGAGATTTCTCAGCTTTTTAGCTGATTTAAGCTTTTTTGTTTTGGATTTCAGCTTTTTTCGTCATTGGTTGTGTACAAAGGTATAGGAAATTTTCACATTTCAGCTTCTTTGTGCCTTTTTTCAGCTGTTTTCAGCTATTTTTAATCATTGGTCAATTTCACCCCTGGTGTACACAGGTACATCGACACAAGTGCATTTATATGTATCAGCATGTTGAATTGACGGTCCTCTGATTTTTTAATGTTTGCTTGACATTTTAGGACCTTTCTCTCTTTTTATTTAAATACAAATCTCCCTAATTCCCGAGCAACACAGATTTGTGTTTCAGGGAGAAAATCGCAATGTAATGCTGGTTTGTGCGCAAGAATATTCCGAAACTTTGATATTTTGCAATGTTATGCTCGGGTTATTCGTTGTCGTGTAAGCACAGGCAGGCATGCAATTAACCAACTAGCAGCCCTCTCTCTGAAATTTTTCCCAGAAAAGAATTTCAGAATTCATAATTCGAACAGAGAAAAGGTACAAACTGAAACGTGGTTTCCTTCGATGTCGGCAAAGCAATGGCGCCCTCTGTTGTCCAGATGACCAGTACGGACATCTTTAAACACTTAAAAATTGTACTTTCAATAAACATAAACCCCGCAAGGATATCAAGTAGATTCTGTACACTGTAAAAAGAGTATGAAGCTGCACAAGAAAGTTCGTCTAAAGACAATTTGCCTGCCCCTGCTTCTCAAAAATAAAGGAAGATTTGATCTGGAGGCAAAGTGCATTTCCTTGTCAGTGCTTCTCCCAAGTCTGGAACCAAATTTTGTCTGGTTTTGCCCAAGGCTATTTTTACTGAGCTCATTACATCTAGTGATGTATTCTCTTTTGATAAAAAATAACTAAGTCAATTTTATCATTAAACCGATGGGTAAGAATGTATGTTTTCACAAAAAGGAACAAGGAAACATACCGAATGGAAAGAAACACCAGAAGGGTGAAATAACTTAAGGTCACTAGAAGAAAATACTTCAAATAAAACCTTACCCATCAGGCACAGTGCCACAATGGAGGCACCAAGAATAATGGTTTTTGTATCCATGGTGAAGATGTGATCGCCAAATTGTGTCCCTGTTGAACAACAGAATAAGAGATAAGACATTTCAAGGCAAGGGTCGTACCTGTCTAACGATCAAAGGAGGATCCAGGGTGGGGGACAAAGCGGCCTTTCCCTGAAGAGGAGGGAGGTAGCAAGATTGTTTGATTTTTCCAATACAGTTGCAGAACGGCAATTTCAAGGAGAGTTCTCCGTCCCCTCTTTCCGAAAGCGTATAAAAACCCAACCTTTGCCTAAACCCTCAGAAGAGCGAATTTCACTTACAAAGTTTCATGGTTGCCATTGCCCCTTTACAATGGTTTGGAATATGCCTTTGCATGCTCAGATTAAAACCGTTAAAACAGAGGACTTTATTAAGATTATTAATAGGGGCGTATTAGTGAGATGCACTGCTAACAATACTACCGTTACATCTTCCGTAATGGTAGTCTTGTTCCAGCACGCCATTGATTGATAGCCAGTCACTAATGTCGCAGAAATCGTACATCACTGAGGGCATAATTGTTTTGTGTAAATTTAACCATTAGTGTGGGTTCCCATAGGTGGAAACTAGTAGTCGTGCGCAGCCTGAGATAAGTCCGGGGAGAAAATAAAGAAAAATTGAAACCCGTTACATGAAATTCTACAGACGCCATATTGGGAAGAAGCGTGCAGGTCTAATACGTCAGTTCAGTATTTCAAAAAGGGTCAAAAGGGCCAGGTGATAGGGCAAACCTGGCATGCATGCATGAGTGCATCGCTGTTGGAATACCACACTGGCTCGAATCGTTAGAGGGTGCACTATTCACGGTCCGTTATCAAGCACTTGTCTCTTTTGACCGACACTACAATAGCGCTAGCGGCCGTTCAAAAATACATTTTTTGTTTAAAATTATAAGTAATTCAGTGGCTTGCGATGAGGTCAATGGAGGTCATATCACCCGGAGAGAAAACAGTAGAAACAGATGAGCACCCAAGCAGCCAGTGGCGTAACTAGGGAAGGGAGTGGAAGGCATGGACCATCTCCATCTCGAGGCCTGTGCCGGGTGCCCCCCCCGCTAAGAAATCAGAGAAGAAAACAGTCTGGTGATGGTTCACTTCGGTCAAATATTTTAACAGTGACTGAACCCATGCATGATTGCGTACCCCCTCCAGTAAACGGGACTCCGAGTGCCCACCTGCCGTGTACCCCAGTTTAATACTCAATGCAGGTAACTACATTATAAATGGGCATCGAAATTAAATTCTGCAGAGAGGGATAAAAAAAGCCGTTAAACACGAATTAATCAGCAACTCGCTCTTTTTCCAACCTCCCACGTCAAGAATATTGCTCGTGATTTTCCTCCAAGTTTCTCTCGAAATTGTGGCTTCATTAATTCCCTGCTGGTACATATGGGAGAGCATCCCCTCTGACCCCCTGGAAGATGACGTGTCTGGTAAGTTTTATCTTAAACCTGTACCCTATGAAATGTTTACATTCTTGTATGTGCACTTGATAGATAACAGTACTTATAGAGATGGTTGGGAAATTACTTGTGTGTTTAGATTGAAACTCATAATTTTATCTGCTTGTGTTGATAGAGCCTGAAAGTTGACCCCTGACAGCGCGCTTTCGGAACCCTTGGATAGGAAAAATAACGTGCAAGGATTTAGAATTTGTAATATTTTTTCGTTCTGTTACTTCTTCAAAAAAATCCAGCACGGAAAACGGGCTACCGTAGTATACCAATTAAACTGAGAAATCACCTGACCTAAAAGAGAAATATCCTACCGAAAATTGACCCATCACTTCCGATGGGAAGCACACATCCGATGGGAAAATACATGAAGAACATTGCAATGAGGCAGTCTCGTACGCAGATGGTTTGGAATTTTATGGTAGTCCGTCGTTAAAAGCAAAAATAAAAAAAGATCAAAATATTTTTCACAGTGTTACAATTTATAAGTGATAAACTTAAAGCAATATTTTACTTAAATTTCGAAAGTTTCTAATCTTTTATCTAACCTTTGCTGACAACAACAACTGCGTAACGTCAACTCAACGGATTTTGAAACCCATCGACTGCAAGTAGGTAAATCTTGTTTTCACGTTAGCACGGGCAGTGCTTACAAACAAACAAACGTGCATGAACATGGAGAACCAGGTACGATATCTCCGGATGTGAAAAGGTCGTAAATTCGTCGTAAATTTTTACCCATCTCCAGGTGACTTTTCCTACATATTTCTTGAGGAAGACAAAGGAACAATTCCAAGTGTTTCATGGGGTGGTTTCATTTACGAATTATTTGTCCAAAAATTATCGAACGTGTAGGACGGCCCAATGTAAAATCCACATAGGCGCAGCCCGCGAGGGTTCCCGAAGCACGCAGAGTGACCGTTTACTTTCAGGCTCTACTGAGAGAAGGGCTTCGCCGAAAATAGCTGCTTTACAGTATCGATTTCCTTTTTCAAAAGTCAAATATAAGAAAACCTAACTTTACTTTATAATTTATAAATGTGTTAAAAGGTTATCGTTTTTCTTCTCTTGTTCTTGATTTTTTTCAATGCAAGTTCGGCTGTGGACCTTGAGAGTTTGATTAAAACACAAAATAAAATAAAACATGCTTCAAATAAAATATAGCCCATAAGCATTAGTTTACAATGAATAGAAGCCGTCGGCGGGCAAATATTTGAGTTTTCGGAAATTTCACAAAGGCCTGCAGGGGGTTCGGCATAACAGGTACTACTACTGTGTACATAGTAACATATTGGATGGGAGTAATATTTACGTACTTCATTTAATCGTCGCTAGGGGCAAGGTTCAGGCCGTTTGTAGCCCGATTATGGAGAGAATCGAATCTACCACTTTATCTTGATAAGGGTATTCTTGAAGTTGTTTATCATAATGGTTGCTACGTAAACACTTCCAAACATAGCGACGATCACACTCTGCACGTGAGAATTTATTTTATGTTTCAGATGAGCAGGGTTTTCCAGTCATAGAAACCATCGCATAAACGTATTTTATAGACAGCCAATATTTTAGGTCGACTTTAAGAAATACCCCTAACCATACACTAAGTTAACATTATTCATTTCGATTAAATTGGCTTATAGTACAATTTTACAACACTTTCACATAGAATTAATGACCTGAAATTTGTCTTGGTACATTATAAGCTACAAACATGGCCGAAGCAGAAATTTTTGTTGTAAAATCTAATTTTGGCTCCAAGGTAATACTGAAACGGCACGGACGCGTTGACGTATGTGAGTGATTGCAACCGGAGAGTGAGTGCTCTGCAGTAATTTGGGACGGGTCTTACAATTGTAATCCCAGATCCCCTTATCCCAGTTGCCATTTTCCGAGAAGATATACATGGAACAACCGGGATATTATGCCAGCACTGGAAGGTTTCGCACCAGTTGTATAACAAAAACTAGGTTGAGGTTGGGTAGTTCAACTCCTTTATCTTTAAGGGACATCTGTTTAAGACTTTCTGATTTCAACGATACTTTTGTACTAATTTTCGACATGCTTTGTACACTACCAAGGTCATAGTGGTCGTGTCCGTAAGCAAGCGTGAGAATGAGTGGTCGTGACGGGAGCACGCGCCGAAGTCATTCTGATATTGCTCTCTTCTCTTCAGAGATCATCGCCAGATACATTTTCAAGAAATGCGCGTAGATATCCTAATTCCGGTCGTGCTTGAGAGATGAATGTTAACGTCCACGAAGTGTTTTTTAACCGTTGTTAGTAATGTTTTAATAACAGAAATCAAACTTCAAGCGCCATAAACTCAGTTAAAATTAGAATCGTGACCAGCTTTCGATTTCCACAGGTCCCAACTGCAAGAGACAGAACGAGGAAGGAAAGATGCACGGAACTGGACGGACGTGGTGTACAGTCTCATTCTTCAAGAACAAAGTACCATTGGTTATGTTGTAGTTCCTCCAGCCACCTTAGCAACAGCTTGATACAGCTTGTGCTGGGATTGTTCTTGAAATTGATTAAATTAAGCAAGGTTGATTTTAAAATGCAAGCACAAATCCCGAAGAGTTACGTGATACATGAGCAAACAAGAAGTCGGCGCATGGCCTGGCTGATAAGACAGACCTCGCCCTAGCGCACGTGCACATTTTGCTGTTCCCAAACTGACCTCTGATAAGCGTCATATTTGGAAACATTTTCTCTTGGAATACCGAACTGACTTCCTGCAAATTCATTTGTTGGAAGCTATATATTTTTATTTCTTTGCCTTTTTAAATACATGCTGTATTTTTTTAGTTCGAGGACGGAACCAAAGTTACGGCGGACTTGCTTTGCTGTCCAAAAATTTGGAAAGGCTCACACCTTGAAGCTGCCCTTATGAAGGAAGGCTTGGGATTGTAATTCCGTGTATTATTATGAACTAAACTTTAATG
Source organism: Acanthaster planci (assembly GCF_001949145.1). The sequence continues at coordinate 1,143,540 of NW_019091406.1, forward strand.
TCTGACATAATCCAAATATGTAGCAACCTTACAATCGCTTATTACGGACTAAAAGCTGTTGCAGTGTATTTTGTTTTTAAACGAAGCCTTCAGGAGTAACTCTATTGCAATCATTTTGACACTAATTTATGACAATCAAACATTCTATTCCAGAGCAAAACCCGATTTTCCAAGACAGGTCTGCCCAAACATGTATGTTTTCAACACGCAGGTGACCTTTAAATTCAAACAACCGTAACAAACAAAACTGTACGCCGATTTGAGTTGAACTTATCAGTTGTACAGGATGAAGTTTAAAAAAACATCGACTATGGGACAGGTAAGTTCTTGTTGACCGGCAGGGAGTAATTAAGTGCACAAAAAGCGTATCCAGCTCTCAGGTTAATGTGGAGATGATCCTTAAGAGTCGTATAACATGCAATTGATGTCTGTTTCTTATGTTCTTTTTATCGAAATTTGGTGGCTTCAGATCCATTTACAAGTACACATACTCGGAAGTACTCGGATGCGTGCACGGCCATCTTAGTACTCGGCAGTACTTGGTACTCAGGGAAAATACTCGACTGCAAGATTTAGAAGCAGTCACGAGGTGTGATATTTTTCATCAAACGCAATCACGACAAACAACTTTCACTTCTTTCAACACATCTCTCTGTGTAGTTTTCACTGCCGTCCGTATGCATCTTGGCCAGGTTACCGGTCTCGCCGGCACAAGATAAATGAAGTCAGTCGCTCAGCAAGATACAGTCTCCGATGTAGGTAACATCAAATTGGCCGCACCAGCATCTTAGACAATGAGTGATCACCATTCAAACTTTGTGTTATGCTATGACCAATCGTACTACGATGCTAAAATGTTGCGGTATACTTTTCTTTTAATACAATATTATTCCAAGTGGACGAAAAAAGGTTTGCATAAAATTAGTGTCAAAATGACCGTTAGACATCACCAACAACACTCTTCAGGACTCAGCACGACGGGGGCGAATTTGACCTCTATTCTTGGATGGTTAAATTGGACACTAATTCTCCAAAACATTTGTGGAAAATTTTTCAGTGTTTCAGCAACAACAAAAATGTACATAAAAATGAGGCCTAAATACTCACAGGAAATGGAAGGGGTGGGTTGCTCCACTGGAAAGGTCGTCCCGCCGGCTTGAACGCTGGAAAAGCAATAAATGTGTGACAGACGGAAAATCGCGGTTTATGCTCTCGTCAGCATGCTATGTTTGGCCAAATGCTCAGCAGTCACCATAGTGAACCATAGCAACTACACCCCAAGAGGTAAAATAATACAACATCTGGTGAAGTGCAACCTCATTTCATTGTCTCCCCCTATTGTCCAGTCCATAAAAATCACTTCATTATAGCTTCAAAACCCCCGTCAAAAAATTAATGATGTAATTGGTTGACAAGTACTCCTCTTGGACAGCTGACCGCCAGCGTTGCTTCTGATTGGTCTGTTCGTTTAGTGTGGAGGCACCGATCACACACCCATTTGGGTCACAATGGCTGTTGATCGTCCTCGTTGGCAATCTCTCCAGTTGACAGCAGCGCCAATCATTTTTATATATAACCTGTCTCCAACGTTGAACTTGTAACAGTGAGCAAAGAGAAATTTGTTTCCTAATTCTGTTGTGGTAGACCATCATCGTTGAAATAAAACGGCCAATATTCTGCACAGAAAGCACGGCATTTTCAACGCGATCCGTTTCTTACTAGATCAGACGTTTGACCCCCAAGGCAGGAAAAGTGGTTAGCTCAACGTAACTTCAGTATGGGGAGCAAAAAGAAAGCATGTAACCAGCCAGTATCAGAGAAAGCGCACGAATGTTGCCAAAATGTACAGGTCTATTCCAGGCCCCTTTAATAGCAAAACATAAGTATGGGAGTGTGATTAATTAAAAAACCAATTTTAAGAAGAGTAACTCTGCATTGTAAACGCCATACAATTCATCGATGAGGCGTACACATCAGCAGTGCTCCTAAAAACAATCTTACCACAGCTTGTAATAATTCCATACAACATTTTGACACATTTGGCCCATGCCCTTCAATCTTGAGAGTATTTGACCTAACCCTTAAAGCAGGTAAATGTTTTTATACGGCATGGGTATCTTATCTAATTCCATGCTGTCAATCATACTCAGTCTAACTACGAATCGGGGAAAGACTGAAAATAGGATGATCCCTTTGTTAAAAACTAAAGAAAGAAGCCATTCATAACTTCATATTCGTTTGTCTTATTCAGCGGTGTTGCAGTAGAGCCGTTTTTCGAAATCCTCATGTTTACACATATACGAGGGGGTAACTACGTTTATTGGATGATCCTCGCCAAATCTGCGGTGACCGAATTGCTCGAAAGAGTAGGAATGTGAATGTTGTTTGCACCCACAATGTCCGTTTTCAAAATGGATGCTATACTGCCACTTGTAATTTAAATACAAATCAAATCAAAGGGGTGAGTTTGCTCTTTTGACATCTAAACGAAAACATTTTAAAACACCGACAATAACGTCATGGATATTCTCTTTGAAGGATCCAGTGGCATACTTGCCAAAGGAATTCGAAAGCTAGTTGCTCGGGCTTAATTTCAGCATACCTGACACACTCGCAACAAAGGGGACTCGGCAATAACACTGGATCAGAATATTTCAATCAGACCTTGCGGCATGCAATGTATTGATAACTCCCGGTCCAGTGTCATCGAAGAAAAGAGTTCTGTATAATCAATGATGTAATTCTGGCAGCGCCAAACAGGTTGAAAATCTATTATACAACAATCGTCACTACAAAATCTACCTAAAAAACAGACACGTTTATGTCAGAAATGGGTAAGTATGCCATGCAAAATACCGTAGGATACTTAAATATACCTCACATTTTACTGCCTTTGGGGTTTGTGGAATAATTTTCTAATGTTGGTGCTATGCCAGAAAAATAACATATCAGCGTTATATTTATATTTACAAAATATGTTTGGCTTAAGCAAAGTCTTCATATGCAAATAAGATATAAATTTGTAGAACATACCATACTCAAAATCAAAACTTTATACATAGCTACATGCAATTTCAACTCTTTTCAGCGAAAGATACACAAATAATGCGCACTGACTGTCCACCAAAAGTGCATTCGTGACCTTTAAAACTTCGTGAAGTCAGTTCAGCACGGTCCAAAGGTAGCTCTTTACAAAAGACTCATTTCAAGTTTTAGTGTATGCCTCCCCAAACGGTCCGGAAAGGTTTCAGGTGGTGCTGATTTCTACGTTGAAAAAGTTAGTGCTTTGCTTCCAGCACAGACAATAAATAAATAAACTCTGTCTCCTCGGTGATTCCCGCCAACAGCTGCTCATGTGACTCTAGATATCGGGCCAAAATCGACGAGACAAAGATTTTTGGTGAGTAGCCAAAACAAAAATCCCTCACCTCGGCTTTTCTTGTACATGTACATATTTACCAAATAATTTTGCATAGTCTCAATAACACGTCAACTGCAACTTGAAACTTAATGACATGTTTAAATCGATGGTAAAAGGCCAAACTATCCTTGCACAATGACTTTAGTGCCGATTTATGACAGTATTTTACGAACCCCAGGTTAGCGTCCCTGCACCTCCATCGGTTATCAATGTGACGACACCTAGGCAGACGAGTTGGAGTTCTGGTCCGCCTGCTTGCTCTGGCGGGAAGTGGGCCTCAGCTCCTCTTCATCGAGAGACCCGACTTTGGCGGACTCCCTCTTTGATTTCACGGCAAACACGACGACGATTACGACCACTACCGCAACGGCGGCGACACTGCCCACGACGATGCCCGCGATGGCTCCAGGAGATAGACCTTCTGGATCGGGATTTGGTGCAACTGTGTGATAAACAGTGCATGGAAAACCTGCCTTGCTTACAGTCTATCATGACTAGCCAGACGACTTCTTTTAAATCTTATCTTATCCAAGCGAGACTGGTTGGTTTTCAGCATTAAAAGCGCTCCTGTAGCATTATTTTACGGCCTTTCTGAGGGTTGAGGTTACATTTTGGTGCTTTTTTACAAGCAAGCAAGCAAGGCAAATGGACGAAAAATCTTTCTCTCGTTTTTCCTAAACAATTTTTGGAGGGGGGGATTGCCCAAGCCCCCTGGATCTGACCTTGATTCTTTACAACATTTAGGATTACACTTGTAACTCCTGCTCACACGAGGCAAACAAAGTTCATCGCTCCTATTCCCGTTTGCTTTCGCGCAACTCATGAAACCCACCTAAACTACACAGATGCATCTGCTAGAGTGTTCCTTGCAGGTGGACTACAAAACGTTGCAAAACTAATCTCTCTTTTTGCAACTTTTTTTTTTAAGTTACGCGCTACCACACTGAACACCTCAGCAGCATGTAATCCAAAATTAAAAAGAAAAGAGAGTCTTCAACTTACCTGTGGTCTTGGAGACTTCTGAAAACAAAAGAAACAAAAATACAATTGAACAGTAACACAAGAAGCAAATGATGACCGCTAAATGTCAGGCAAAGCTAAACTGAAATCGCGTTTAGACCTTGCGCAATATACTTAAACCAAAATGACACTTTTTTTACACGTGCATTCCTACGGAGGCTCGATGGATCGCGTCTTACCTCACTACGTAAGCTGCACATGTTAATTAACAAAGCGTGACATCATTATGTTATGGGTCTATTGCTTCCCTTGATTTCACCTATAGGGGCTTGGTGCGGTGTAGCCATCTTGCGGGGCAATCTTTTGCTGCACAAAGAAGCCTTGTTTGTGCATAACCCTTCGGAAAAAAGAACCCTTCTCCAAGACGGGTATCACGCAAAGTCCCCATACTCCAGGACGGGTACCACGCAAAGTCCCCATACTCCAGGACGGGTACCACGAAAAGCCCCCATACTCCAAAACGGGTACCACGAAAAGCCCCCATACAAGTTGATCTTTTCCTACACTTACACTTTCAAGCTGCTTTGTGACAACAAAGTCCACTTGAGCTCAGTAAGCAACGTGTTAGAATAAAAGGCAGCACAACTGATACGCACACCAAAATGGATACACGCCCATATTGGTGACCTCCGGGCTGCACTCTGTATTTTGCGAATGGCTCATTTGTCGATTTTTAATGGATTTGATTTTCATATTTTTTATTGATTGCCTTATTAATTCACTGACGGATCGATTGCAGAGAAGGCTGAAACAGTTTTGCATCAATAAAAGTCTTTGCCATTACCTTTTAGTGTGATAGATGATGTATCAACCTTAAACAAATTTATCCTTGGGTCTGTAGAGTTGGTGAAGGCTCCTTGTAAAACCTCTATTAAATCCTTGGAGATGTCTCCCGTTCCAACAGGAAATCCAAGCTCAAATGTTGCTACGATGCTCCCTGATGCAAACTTGGTGACTTTACAATTTTCCAAATTTTTTCCTGTGTTGGAGTCTTTGACGGCAGTTTCAACCTGGCGAAAAAAACATAGCAAGCAAATGTCCTGTAATGAAAAACTGTCGAAAACATGCCGCTGGTCGTTCGTAGTCACCGCACAGTATCATTAATGCAACACAGTTTCCAATTCATCACCATCAAGTATCAAAGTAGCACTGCTCAGTATTAATTTGACACCACAAAATGTCAATCATACACCACATTTATAGGCAAGTCCCAGGCGTTTGGCTGTGTATGCAAAATTGTTGCGGTTATTAACATCATGGTCGCTCTTTTCGCGGGCTCCAGAAGATGTGTCCTTATAAAACCACAACTCTGAGAAAATTTTAACATTACCTGGAAACAGAATGTCCCGTCAAGAGTTTGTGAACAATTGTAAAAGGCTCAATACTTACGGCAGTGCACACATCCTCGCTCAACTCCTTGTAGTCCTGAGAGTTTGAGTTTCCGTAATCGCCAGCGTTGAAGTCCGCTTTTGTCCCATTAATTTCTTCGATTTTCATTTCCCCCTCAAAATCCTTGCGGGCTGAAAGAATAATTGGCAAATGTTTCCTCAGGTCCCATAGTGAGAAAGCGATGAAGGCAGGGAAAATTTTTGCTGGGTTGAAATACATTCTTTACCTTGAACAAATCAAACACACACCCACACAAACAGCCAACAATCAAAGCAATAAACACTGAGGCAGAAGTTTTTATACTCACGGGTTTCAGTCGTAACTTTCGCAGTGGGTCGTGGTGTTGTTTCTCCTGGGATGCTCCCTTCTGTATAAGTTTACGGTAAGACAGGGTTAACGTAAAATAGAACCCGCAACATTTGTCTCTCTGTTCATTGCACGTTTAAGGTCTACTTTTGTATTTTTTTCTCTTCGCCTAAACTTCAAGCTGCCTCGTGGCATCAATTTTCCAACACGACTGACTTCATGAGGTAAAATCTGACTCCCCTCAAGAAAGGTCTGACGAGCAATTTCCCATTCCAATCGATAACTTCTTTACAATATCCGTCCTTGTTATCTGTGTGGATTTATTTCGATAGGTTAACTGACTGTAAAACGTCCCAAGAGGCCTTGCTTTATTACAAAGTCTTGACCACTACCTGAAAACTTAATGGATGACGTATCAACCTCGAGGATATTTATTCTTGGGTCTGTGGAAGTGGTGAAAGCATCCTTTAAAATCTGGGTGAGCTCCGTAGAGATGTCTCCAGTTTCCCCAAGAAATCCTAGCCGGAATGTGGCCACGATACTTCCTTTTGTAAACTTGGTCACTGAACAGTTCACCAAACTCCCCCCTTTGATAGAGTCGTTGACAGCAGCTTCAACCTGGCGGGGAAAATTACAACAAAGAGATACACCTCAAGGCAAAAATTGGAGTGTAGAATTGACACCCTAAGGAGTTTTTCCTACACCGGTACGTGTCAGTGCTGCAACACAGTTATTACACAGTGTGTATCCGAAAAGGTAGACTCTTAGAAACCATTAAAATAACATAGGACCAAGTTTCAAAATATGGTTGTATAACCCGTGATGGAGGGTGTAGTTCTGCTTTGATTGATGACAGTTCACATAATTTTTATACTTCAATGAAGAGCGAAAGGTTGAATTTTGGAAACTGAAAGTCTATTACGCACGGGTGTATGAGGGTCAAAATGAGATTTGTCAGATTGAATAAAAAGTTTAAAAAAGGTGTTTTCGTTGCACAAATAAAATTTGAAAAAAAATAATAAACCCTTTACATTTCTCGATGAATTTGATCCATCACATACACCCGTGCGCAAGAGACTTTAATTAAAATTCAAAGTTCAAACTTCCCATGCTCATTGAAGCGTAAAATGTGAACCACGAAATTAGCATCAATCCAAGCAGAACTACCCCTTCAACAACGGGTACAACCAGATTTTTGAAACTTGCCCTCCGTCATTTTCATGGTAGTTTTTCTGAGAGTCTATACACCCTGTAGTGACAAAGTCATGAAAGCATTCAGTGTGACTTGAATTCAGCAACCCTAATATTAGTCCAATTGATTATGCTGCAGAAGTAATGACATCACTCTTTACCAAGACTCAAGGGAAGCGTTCTCAGGGAGTGAGAACTCCTTGTCAGAAAACTTGAATTTTGGCTGAACGGGAAGCAAAATATGAAAACAAGTTTTATGGATGACGGTTCCGTGTCACTGCTTTCAAGGAATAGCCAACTTACAGCGTTGCAGAGTTTTCCACTCAAATCCATGTATTCCATCGAGTTCGGGTCTTCATAATTACCAGCGCTGAAGTCCGCCTCTGTTCCATTAATTGTTAGGATCCTTATTTCACCCTCAAACTCCTTGCGAGCTGAAATAATCAATATCAGGTGAGTTTTCTCAGATGTGTTCCCCAAGAGAGAAACGATAATTGCGTTGGAGAGTCATAGGTGAGTCGGGTGTGGAAAAAATCAACCCAATGGATACAGTTTTACTTTGTTACCGGCTGTAACAGGAAAATGAGAGCGGTCTATCATGCACTCACGCGGGGGTTTAGTTGTAGTCGCTGGTGTGGTCGGGACCCCGGTAGGTCGCGTTGAGGATGCGTCTGATGTAGCCCTTCCTCCTGTAGTTTGCACTGCATCTGACGTAGCCTTTCTCTCTGTAGATGAAGTTGAGGGAGCGTCTGATGTGACCCCTCCCGTTGTAGCTTGAGTTGATACGCCGTCTGTTGAGCCTATCCCGGGAGACGTTACTGGTGTGGTCATCAGTTCGGTACCTGCTTCAGTGGTTCCTTCTGTAAAACTCATCATTGATGTTGCGGTAGCATCATCTGATATCATCGTCACTGTGCTTGCTGTCTGCGCATGGGTAGGGATTCCTAAATAATTAATTAATATGTGAAAATGTCAATGAGATAATCATGGAAACGATAAGCTGTTTGAATCCAAACCATTTTTATAATCAGAAACCCCAAGAAGATAATTCACATAAAGCATAAGGAACAAAAGGGCTATATTCAGTGGGAAACACAAAGACTCTGCCGAAGAGATGCTTTGATTGCTCTGTTAATATTTGCAGTGAATGAAAATTGGAGTTCAACAAGCTGCTCATCTGCACCATGATAAATGAACATGTATCGGCAATCAAGTATCTGCCTAAGGTTGTAACTGGGGAGATCAGCACAAGGATATTAGACCCAGGAGCAATTTTCCTTTGTCGAACAGCACTAAGACCATCCTGATTATCCTATGTAACTAAGTCTCTGCCACGGAAAGATTGTATATGATCGGATTCCGTATCAGAGTTGTGACGAGTCATTAATATTTGTGACTCGAGTTGATTCATCAATTAAGCAAAAAAAGGTTGATCAGAGTCGAGTATTTTTCCCGAGTCAGTTTGAGTGATACAATGTGATGTATGACACAACTTTGACTAGAGTCGGTCTCCAGTGAAGACATTGACTCGAATCATTGTACTAACTATTACTTACCCATGACACACACCACGATAAGAAATACACACACCGGAAACTTGAAGGTGTCCATTGCAAGATGTTGAGATGATAAAGCTAGAAAGGGAAGGGAAAGCCGACCTTTTCGTGGTAAGTGAAACAAATTTAGTACTTTGTGTTTGTTAACTTTTAGAAACTTTACGATCGTGTACTGTTTATCATTATTCAATGTTTTCATTAGTAGTCTTACAAAATGGAGACAGCAGACGTACCAAACTTTATTAGGAACTCAGCATTCTTCAGCTTCTTTATCGTATTGTGGACTATTGACCTTCTCCCCCAAAAGAAACCAATAGCAGGGCCAGCTTTTTTCAATCCCGTTTTTTTTCGTTGCCAACGCCAGTGTATGGGTTACACTGAACTTTTTCAGAGTAGCAAGTACCTGTTTTTTACGTTTGTGAAACCGTGTTGAAGACTTCCTGAGGTAACCTTTTAATCTACAGTTCCTTCGTCCAACAAATTTTATTTTTGTGTCTTTGAATACAGGAAACATCAACGATTGCTGGGAATTAAAAACAAACGAACGACGATCCTGGTGCAACATTAGAGTAAACAGTTTCTCCTTCCTTTTTTATCACAAAAACCTGGACGCTGAACATTTTCACTTGTCTTTTCACAATATTTCCCAGACCGACCTTTTATCTTACCATAGTCTTCAAAGACCCATTTACAGTCGAAAACTTTGTATTTTGCAGCTGTTACCACCGGGCTTCGCCCTTGCTCAGTATTCCGTCATTCAGTAAGTCTATGGTCAGAGCAAACTATTTTAGAAATTCGTTGCTACAACAAAACCTTATTGTAGATACGTGTCACGACAACGCAACCTACACGTGCATACAATTGAAGAGTCGTTATCCTCTGCATATCATTTATCATCCTTTACACATTTGATCCCATTATTGAATAGGTTCTAAAGTCCTTCGTTTCCAAATTAGGCTTGGGAGCAGTGCAAACCCCTTTTGTGACCCAGAGTTCCATCGTTTTGATCACGAATTACCACTCCTTTTCGTGATTACGAGTTTGTCTGTCGCTGGAGTCGCCGGGCAACGATAGAAAACTTGGCAAATATCACACTAAATGCGCACGTAGTCATCAATTGAGTGTTGAAAAAAGTCATGCTAAGCACTCGAACTGTCTTTCCTCTACATATCCCTGGCGGTATTCTTGCAACCTTTTCTTTATTCCAATTAACCTTTTTCAAGGAGGTATTTCTAGGTATAATGCTATGTTTTCTTCGGTGCGAAGACGCGGTTTTAAATTTCAGGTTCAATAAAGTTTTAAGGAAATAAACTACAGAGAAAAACTGACTATCATTATTAATGATTATTGACTATTATTGATTATCAGTAGTTTGCATTTATCCTATTAGTCGGCGATTTGCTTTGAAGCCTCTGCTGATCCCACTAACGAACACGTGCTCACTCTGCTCCCTATTATTTCGTTCTAAAGGTTCGCAGGTGAATTTCAATCTATTTTTGAAATCATCCCCTTGTTTTCGAAAGAAACCTGTTGAACAACAGGAGACTACTTGTACCTGAAGACTAATAGGCGTCCATATACAACGGGTAAAATGCTTGGTTTTCAAACCATGCGCTAAATTTTGTCATCATTAGAAGTTTCAGGACACGTTAGGATCAGCGATCGAAGGAAATGCCATAGCCCACATTTACATGTACTTACTGCACAGTATGCATGCTCCATGTATGTTTGTAAGAAGCAGTCTCGTTGATAGAATTTGGTGGAGCCACAAGTTAAAAGTGGACAAACTGTTTTGTACATTAATAGCTCCTATCAGAGCAAGCTGAATTATTTCCATTTGTTAAAAACGTTATCACTGTACATGAATTGGCTTTTGTTTAAAATCTAGCTCCTTGATCAATTGGGTAATGACTCAGGCTTGATTAAACCCCAAGATACCACGGATATTTCGTTACTGGTTTTTGTTTCACAGCATAGTGACCAGAATTTCTAATCCGAATAAAATGAAGGGGAAACAGTCGATTAGGCCAGTGCAATTTTTTAATCCAGAGGCTGAGCTGGATTTGTAGTTACAAATGTGCACCAATTATTCTTAAAAATACTTTAGACACTGAGGTGTTCTCGTATTTGAAATGTTATTTAGAATGTCAAAGAAATGGGCAAAATCTAAATCAGTTGAAAACAAATGAAAATATGAAAATTTTTGGCCATTGCCAATTGTTTTCAATTTTGACTAAAACATTTTTTTTTAATTATTTGAATTTAAGCAGGCAAACCAGGAAGCCGTTCAAAATGATTGGGACCGTGTACTCCTAACCAGCATTACAACTCACTCGGAAACTTTACAGAGAATGATAGAGACGAGTTTAGACAGGTTTTTAAGAGGAAATTGTAATCGCCATTCATTATGATGTCTTTTCTAAAAAAGAGTTATTTTTACCAAGAGTTGACAATTAATTCATAATTTATGATTTTTGACCAATTTATGATTGCAGGACTGCAAATCTTTCCCTCGAAGGTACAGTTTTTGTATTACAAAGACATTACCAGGAAAACTCACTGTACTCCGATTCAGTCAGAAATTCAATAAATTACAAACGTTGCTAACCATAAAATAATTTATCGATAAATAAAGTAAGGCCAGGCGTCGACTTACGGTTTCTGGAGTTGGTCTAGCCAAGTGCCTCTGAAAGCTCTAACTGTCCTCTTGAAATCAGTCCTGATATCCGAAACCAACCAAAGACCACAAGGTTTGCTGTTGTGACGAGAAGTGTTGGTCGCTTATAACGTTTCAATGATTGACGTTGCTATTAGCGCAAAATTATTTGCTCTTGCTATAAATTACCTTCCTATTGGCTATCTACGTTTCAAGTGGTTGGTGAGTCCGCACGTGACAAGGAGCAATGCTTTCCATTGGACGTTATCCTGCGTGCTGTAGAGTTGCACTGGAACTGCGCGCTAAAGGGAATTTACATTGGAATAACTTTTCACTTCAAAGGTTTTCTGCGATAAGCCTCGAAAATAAGATATTTTTTCTTCTTTTCGAATTTATGTTTGAGTAGCTGAAAAGTGTATATATTTCCACGACGGAAGACCTACTCCCCGGGCACTCCAACTACCATCGTATATTACTTGTTTTTTCTATGTTAAACGCTATAGTTTAACAATTGTGTGTATCGGGTCAGGGTTACAGAGCCATAACACACATTTCTTTCGCCATCGTTACACGTCATGGCTCTCGCAGATCGGACAGGACGGACGCACTGTTCGTGTTATCACACTTTGACCGCCTAAGATCAAATAGGCCGTGTTTCGGAGCCTTACAGGAGCCCTGCGATGCATCAAGTATATATTTTCAAAAGTGAAGTACTTTTTTCGAAGTTTGATTTCGCACTTTTTCCGACTCCGTTTTGATGAGATCTATTTTTCCAAAGTTTGTTTGTTCGAGACACACGTTCTCTAGTTTCTTCTGCAATTTATGACTTTATGACTAAAATTTTCTTGTACAGCTTTAAACGAAAGCTATCATTATCACAAAAAGACAAGGACATTTTCAGGAGAACTCATTTCACTCTGATTCAGCCAGAAGTTCACAAAAACACAAATATCGTTTGCGATAAATTAGTTTATAGATTGATGAAGAAAGGCCAGGCGTCGACTTACAGTTTTTGGAGCTCGTCTTGCCGAGTGCTTCTCAACGGGCTAACCTTCTTCTTGAAAGCAGTCCTGATATCTAAAACCACTCAAAGACCAACAAGGTTTACTGTTGTGGCAAGCAGTGATGTTCATTTGTGACGTTTCTGTGACAGACTTTGCTATTAGTGAATGCTATTGCTAACTAATTACAGATGTACTTTCCTGTTGGCAGTCTACGTTTCAGGGAATGATGAGTCCGCAGGTGACAAGGTGCGTCCTTCCCATTGCAAGGTACATACATTATTCTGTATCCTGCGTGATGTAATGTTGCACCGGAACTGCGAGATTACGGGCATTTATATTCGGAAAACTTTGTGACACCTCCAAAAATATGCTCTTTTTACTGTTTATTCTATTAGTTGCTGGGATTTACAAATTTCCACGATAAAAGACTTACTCATGCGGACATTGGCACTATCATGTAATGTTTTAGGGTTCTCTTTGTGTTAACCCATTATGTCATACCCACATACAAACGAATATCTCACACTTAACACTCTTCTGAGTATGAGCGCTCTTGCGCTCACAGATAAGACAGAATAAACGCATTGTACGTGTAAAGTAGCGCGGTCCATCTCAGATGAAACACAGCGTATTTCAGTGCCTGAGCTATCACGGACACAGGAATTGACTTGTGTGATATAATAGGTCAGCCCATGTGTTAAAAGACTGAGATTCTTTTTAAATCACAACATAGCCAAAGGCATATCCCGCAGGGGATGGGAACCGAAACATGTTGCCCCACACATACCTGTTTTACAAAGAAAGTGTGGACTTTCCTTTGTTCTCCTGTGGCTAAGGAAACTTGAGGAAAATGCTGCTTTTTCTCTAACTAGGATAACTCCTTCAAGCTGGATTTTTTATGGTGATTCCCTGGACTGTTCCTCTTCATTTTGCCACGGATAACCTTAACCCCAAACTGCCTCTGAAACTGTCTTTTTTTCAGAGCCGGAGAACGTTGTGTGGACGTGTACGAGTCCACACTACGCCATCGCACCCTACATTATGTGGACTTCTTTTGTGCAGAGGTCCGCACTGTGTATGGCATGCCTGCACAAAGTTGTATGTGTGCGTTTGTTTGTTTATTTGCTTTCTAGAAAATTGAATGCGGCAGCATTTTAGCGATTTAATTATTTGTATAATTAATTTTTTCTTCAAAGGGAAGGATTAAAACATTGGACAATCTTGAATAGGCTGATCAAGAATGTAATGTAATCAATCAGAAATCATATTCAATCAACAATTATATACATGTACAATATAACTCTTTATGTTAAAACAATGAGCTTGAGAATATCTTTAGCATACAGTTCCTGATTCCCACTTTTATATAAACCATATCGGATTTTCCAAGCAAGAAAAGCCAAAACAAAAAACAAACCAAAAAAAGAACAAGAAATGAGATTTTAATGTCTTTATACAAAATACAATTACGAAAATACAGACTCTGATCGCTCTATGTGTGCCTCATTGGTATCTTTCGTACTACTATATCCTACCGCCAGACTCGTAAAAATCACTTACAGGAGCCAAACATGAGTTTTGGGTAAAATACTTTATTAACTTATATGTCACAGGTGTTACTCTAAGACAGTATACGATTTTCAACACCAATCAATTCTTGAATCATCTATGAAGAGTGCAAAAGGCATCGAAAGACATTGGTATTTTGGTTTTCCTCTGTTTATCTTATCAATGTTGTACGGAATTATAAATTGCCCGTTTTTACTCGATAATTTGTTGCGATATTCAATGATAAACGTCGACACACGGAGTTCATCCAGCCAGGTGTAAGGTAGAGCCCTGCAGCTACCACCTGAGGTCGTCAGCAATGGTGGACATGCCATCCGTCTGCTACTGAGCCCTCTCACCTGCGGCACATTTGTCACTGTTGGACTGGTTTCTCACTGAATTTCATGTTTCTAAGAAATAACATCATTAAAGTTTTGTTTCCAAAACTGATTATTGCGCAGTTTCCGTGCTTCCCAGATGACCACGAACTCTGTGTCACTGAAATACTTTATCTTTGAATTTCCTGTTTCTGAGAAAAATGATGAAATTTTAGTACCAATAACGTGGAAAAACAGATGACAAATCCAGCGTACATACGTCTGTAAAACTGCATCAAAACTGTGGATGAATTTACACATTTTGGAATGCTGCATCACACACAAAACAAGCAACACTTTGGGTTTCGAGGGAAAAGGAAATGGCTTTAAGGAAAGCTGCATTATTCCAAAGGTATTCCTAAATATCTTTCATATCAAAATACTTCTCATAGATAAAGACTCTGTTTATATTTGCAACATCTTTCACCTATCTAATTAGATAAACATAATATTATTTACAAAGTAGTATCCCGGGCGAATCCAGAACAACCTTCTTGGGGTCCAAATTGTTTTCGGGGGCCATTTGTTAAATGTAATCTTTCATGGCTTTTCTAAATGATGAGACTTTTTTACAACCTTCTAGAAGGAAGAAAAATGAACATACCGACATATTGCAATTTTTTTCAATTAACTCTTAACAAAAAGGGAGCTCTTTTTAGGGGAGGGGCAGAACCCCTGTTGCCCCTAACCCGACTGTCCATTAAGTTTGCGTGGCATTACAATGTATATACAAACGAAACTAGCTTTCATTTAGAGCATTATGACAACATCCCTTTTTATGTAAATTAATGAAAATATTTTCTAGACCGATTTCATTTTCCTCAACGGAATTCTCTTGAAGTAGATTCCAGGGTATTCTAGTTGCATTTTTGACTCACAATGTACATGTACGGTAGCCCATGAAAGACAACAGACATCGCATTTCACAGGGATCCTTATGTTATGTGTCAAACGTTTCTAAGCATGCCCATCCACACTTATGAACATCCCAAAAAAATCAATGTTTTGCTCATCAAAAAGTCTCTGGGTTTCCATGAATGACTTTTTTCACGCAAAGTAGCTCATTATGAAGTTTGTAATAAAAATCAGGGTTGTTTCGGTGATTTAATTGACCGATGAAATCGAACTTCATATTATGATTTCATCTTTCAATTTTTATATTCGTAAAAGTTAATTTATGATACTTTTTCCAAATACATGTATGTTGTGCTATGCTACCATACAACTGTTTTAAAATAGCCACAGTAATAAAGTTTCAAACTCAAAAACCAACAGCGGACTTGAATGTATGTACACAAAAATAGTTTCAAATGAAATGTTGTAAAGGGAAAGGCACTATAACTTTTTATGCGGTGTTGTACATGTTCAATGTGCACGCTGGTCTAAACAGGGATTACTTCTAATAAGTGCACAAGCTCAAATCAAGGATATGAAGTGTGTGCATTCGTTTTTAATTCCAACAGCCATAAATGATCAATGCCTCTTTGCGCCTGCCCTCGGTTCTTGGTCCTAACACCGGTTCGATCTGGTGTTGTCCTTCCCCATCCACCCCTATCCACCCCAACTTGCCCCATGCAGTTGTCACAACAAAACAGTCTCGATTCTGAACGAACTCATCTTTGGACGGAATCCCCATCTGCAATATGATTAGGCAAGGCAGCCATAAGGCTACATGGATAGATAGGTTGTTAATTTACTTGGAATTAAGGGTATACGGAATGCTAGTTGCAAGGGGACGCCAATCTGAAGAAAAGAAGTGAATACTTTTGCAGAACCAGAGAGAAAATGTTGCAGAAGTCTACATTTTCAATAAGCAGCTGACTCCTGACCCATTATGCTCATGATATGAGCGCATAATTACGAATTTATTAGCGAAAAGATCCATTACTTGCTGAATGTCATTAGCATAATGATTTGAAAACAGAATGTTTTTTTCATTGTGTGTGAATGAACAGTAGGCCTACCCCGGCAGCGCATATCACATTGCCACCTTTTGTCGTCGCTCTTCCGTGTAAACAGGCCCTAGGCACGAATCTCTATATTATTGGGACAAGTTCATCCACCGCTATATATAGGCACGCTGAAATCTGCCATTGTTGCTACTCGTGGTGACTGGCTGGCTGGGGATTGGTGTCCTCGCTGGCCACTTTGGCTCCGCTGCCTTTCATCTTCATCACGACGAAGACCACGACTACCATGAGGATTAGTGCCAATAGGACCGCACCCACCACGATACCAGCGATAGCCCCCGGGGAGAGTCCGTCCATAGACGCAGGCTGACCTTCTGCGGAGGCATGTACAACAAAATAACCGTTGTGAATCAATGTGAAACACCTCTCTCTCGTTCCCGCCGCCCTTGGGCCTTACGGAGTGCTGGAATGGGCAAATCCCTTTCACAACTTCATGCCGTGGTCACGGCTATGAGTCATAGCACTGTGGCTGCTTTGCTGCTCTTACATGTAAATTCAGGAAGCTGGCACGGATGTTGACGTCATTGGTTTCGGGGTGTAAAATACAAATTGACCAACTCAAAGAAATGCGAGGGCCTATCCAAATGGCATCCAATGAGGGGGATCCAAGAAATGATATCCCGAAAGGATTAGCCCGTTCCAGTGCTGTTTAAGGGCGGCAGGGGTAGGCGAAGTGGAACACTTGTTGACAGTTGCAGACGGTTGAACCGTCTACAGTATGTAATCTATTTGAAGAACTGAAAAGGGTTGACTGTGTAAGGATGTGGTACAAGCTTGGGGACTAGCTGAAATGGGGCAAAGTTGCCTGTCACCTTCTTCGTTCCTTATTATTTCTTATTCTTTAAAGGATGGTTGAAGAAAAGAACCTTTATTATCAGTGAAAGGTCACCCACAGAGAAGATTACGGCATCGCAACAAAGATATGAAAATAAGTATGGTAGTTCCCATCTTTTTGTGCTGTTGGTATAGTTTTTCACGTTGGGCGAAAAGTCAGACGCGTCAAATTAATTTTCACATTTACCGAACTTACTTGTTGGTGTTACAGTGCCGGCACCGGTAGTTATAACAGGGGCTTGGGTAGTCGGTAGAATTTCTAGAGTGTTTGGGAAGAAAGATTGACTGACTTGAACATAAACAGCTGAGCTGAAATGATAGAAAATGCAGTCAATTTAAAGATAATACTTTATACAACACTTGGGTGGATTTGACACACCACGCAGCGTAGTGCTAATGTCTTTGCCGCCCCCAGATTACAGCTGAGAAAAAGTTTTAGAATAATCATGGGTTTATCCAGTAGGGGGCACAGACCAAGGCAGGTGGAGGGACACCATATTTGTGACCTCTGTGAAAAGTGTCACAAGTCTCTTGAGCTACTTTTGAATTTTAATTTGTATTAGATCGGGGATTTTGAGCTCTTTCTTTTGATGCGTCACTCAGTTTGGTACAATGAAAATGGACGTTGTGTAGGTGTTAAAATGTTGAGGATTCCTTTACTTAAACACTGTGTAAGATTCTTTCAAAGTGGCTCTGACATGTGACTCATTTTCACAGAGCGGGTCGCATTTTAGGGATTGAGAGCTCCATTAGTTGAGAAAACGGTACTACATCTTTCTTTCGGGTGGGGGATGGTCAGGGAGGATTATTCCCCCAGCCCCAACCTTAGACCTGGATACGCAACTAAAAGCATTACTAGTTCATTAGCAAGCCCTACACCCACAAAATGAGCCCCTTGGTTATCTGGCCAACTTGATTCTATGAGCCGCGTCTTGTGTGAAAAAATGACGATTTTGAGTTTGCATTTCGGGATATAGAACCCATGTCACCAATTTCCAACGAGGAATAGTTTGGCACGAGTCGACACGTACGACTCACCTACGGCCCTGATCGACTCTAGGTCCACCCCAAACTGCTTGATGAGTGGGTCGGTCGAGTTAGCAAACGCTTCTTTTATCTTCTCAAGCAGTACAGTCGAAGTCACACTCGACTCTGGCGGGAATTCTAGTTGGTAGACCGCCACCACGCTGCCACTCTTAAACTCAGTTACTGTGCAACCTGTTACCGCAAGACTTGACTCGTTTGTAGCAGCTGTGACCTAGATGGGGGAATGTTGAAGGCTGGCTCTTTCAAAATCATTCTACCATGGGTGCACGCGCGGTGTGGTTATTGTTTCAATATTTTGTTTTTAAATCTGGGACTTGCATGTGGGCTGGGTTTGTATTTAGTGTGTAACTTATTTTGATTTTGCATGAATTTTAAATCTGTGGTTACACAGCTGGCATGCAAATTTTCCATTTTATTGGACAACAAAGATACAAAAAATGACTGACTTAAGTTGGATCCGCCATTTTAGAGTCAGGTAGAAAATGAAAATAGACACTCTTTTAATAGGTAGCAGCTTTAAGAAATTGAGATCGAGTTTGATTTCGGGGGAAAAAATGCACTTTGGAGGAAGCTAAACGGTTGCTCGATTTGTAATCACTTTTTAGCACGGCAAACGTTTGGGGTGCAGACGGACCTGGATACAGCAAACAGCTGAATGCATTTATTGGGGCTTTCTGGGAAAAAAAATTGCTAGCTAAAGTATCCCCTTCCTCATGGGGTGTGCAGTGATAGCAACTCCAGATGGGTCCGGAGTACAGGTTGGAGCATAATGAGGTTAAAGCGCCCGACGCTAATGCGGAAGGTTGTGCAGTGTCAATATACACACAAATGCAAAATCGAATGGAACTCACTGCAGTGCACACTTTCTCGCTCAGTTCTTTGAATGCGGCGGAGGATGAATTTGCCAAGTCTTCTGTGAAATTAGCTTGCCCGTTGCCAATCTCGGTAATTCTCATGTTGCACTCAAATGTCTTCGGAACTGGGAAAGAAACATTTTGCAATGAATGAGCATACGTGAATGTGTAGATAGCCTTGAAAAAGCAAAAG
This sequence comes from Acanthaster planci, assembly GCF_001949145.1. The sequence goes on from NW_019091406.1 coordinate 1,162,906, forward strand.
ATGGTCGGATGGTTTAAACTGTCCACCGCTTAAACAGTTGATAAATAACTCGGGCCCATTCTCCATGTTGGTAATGTGCAGTTTTAGGTTTGTTCTTAGTCGCAAAACGATTATTCATATTCATTCACGAAACCAATTTTGTAGGGACTTTTTATACAAAATTCACCCCAGTTTTTCCTCAGATATAGTAATCAACCTGAGCATACAAGAACGTTTGCCTGGGGGTACAGTGCTGAGTGTTAAATTCCTGAGCCAAATCTCATTACTTGTATGGAAGGAGAAAAGTCACTGCATGGGATGAGCGTTTGTTGGTGTGTTCTTAAACTCACGAGGAGCTGCAGTTGTGACATGTTTTGTGGTGTGTGATGGTGTTGTCCCTCCAGACGTCGAGGCAACAGCTGCCGCTGAGGTTGCATCAGTAGTAGTTGATGAAATCCCCCCAGTAACGGCCACCGTAGTCTTCTCATCGGCAGCTGCTGTGGTGGTTACCTCAGCACCTGTTGCTGCAGTCCCCGTGGCCAGTGTCTCAGTTGCTGCAGCCGTCGGCTGAGCACCTGTTGCTGCAGTCCCCATGGCCAGTGTCTCAGTTGCTGCAGCCGTCGGCTGAGCACCTGTTGCTGTAGTCCCCGTTGCTTCTGCCTCAGTCGCTCCCTCGGTTGCTGCAACCGTTGCCTCATCACCTTTTGGCGTAGCTGCGGTGTTGGCTCCCGCAGTATTTGCCTGTGTGGCTGCTGTTGTCGCGCCTGTTCCCTCACCAACGTTAGCTGCCGTGGTTCCAACTTCCCCAGTTGGTCCATCCGTTGCTGTGGTCGCAGCAGCAGCAGTCCCCGAAGTTTCTGTTCCGCCAGCCGCTGTAGTTTTCCCACCGCCAGCAACTGTTGCGGTCTGAGCGTCCGTTCCTCCACTGTGAGAAATTGCTGTTGTATCGCGCGACGTTGTTGCATGGATAGTTGACCCTGCACCAGGCGTGCCTGTTACTGTATTTGTTGCACTGTTCGCTTCTGTTGTCGCCGTACCTCCTTCGGGGGTAGTTGAACCTGTAGCATGGTTGAAAAAGTAAGTGTTATAGTTGCACGGGATAATTTTTCAGTGCAGGTTTGGGGAAAATCACCGCATAAATGAACTCGGTAGCGCTTACCCGCGTATAGTCTAGATTTGTTGAGAGAAAAGCAAGACTGATTAGTAAGAGCATGTAACCTCTCGAACATGGAATGGTATGCACAAGCATACATCTACCGGGGTAGTAGCCGGAACCGAAGCTGAGTATAAGTTACATTAGCTTCCTTACCTGTTGGTAAGGTTGCTGCCTCTGTTGCTAATGTTGCATCTGTTGTGGCTGCTGTGACAGCTGTTGTGTCTTCTCCTACTGTAGTCGACGTGGTGGCCTCTGCAGGTGTGGTAGCCGTTGTCTGGTCCGTTGTTTGGGCATACGTTTCTTAGAGATGAGCCATGAAAGACAAAGTGCAGAGAAATTAGCTTAAACTTTCCAAGTTTAATGAACAAGAGAGAAATTAAAATGACAAGGAGAGACTTCTACCGTAGTTGCAAAATGGGGTGAACACACTATATAAAAAGTGTCGAGTGTACTATCATCAATACAGATAGAATGACAGCAATCAGAGACCAGTTCACACGTTATCAGTCTCCTCGATGCTTTCATTGTGTCACAATGCAGCTTAGTCATGACTTTGGCAAAAACTCCTGGAAGCCTAGATGTATGTAGCAGTTATTTCAATTTAAATAGTCTAACTCTAAGTTAACCATGAGAGCCGGTGGCGGAGTCCACCCCCCCCCTGACATATTCTCGGGTATTGTTGCAGTTCCTTTCTCCGCAGTTTGACACCAGATTTGTGGAAATCTCAATGGGACGTTTGTTTTACGGAGACAAGTTCTCCAAAAGACCAACCTTTCCACTAACGTTCTCAATGGGGGCAGGGCCGACAAGCGTGAGGCAATGCACTCGGAATAACCCATGTTGTCAATTGAAACTTCACAGATGTACTTCTTGAGGTCAATACACGTATTTTATGTTTCAAAAATATCAAGTGTAAGACAGCCGAATTGGATCAATCATTTTACATAGTTCAAAGGTCTTGTTGAAAGGAAACTACCCTATAATGTAACGTGTGAAATATGTGACTGGGATTACCACTTGCCCATCATGCACTTGATTCTCAGGAGTCGAAATTTGACTTTCAAATGTCTTTCTCGACAGTCACACTAAAAACCGCACATTTTGTGTGTTTTTTTCTTTTTTTAGTGTATTAACAATAATTCTACTTTTTACTGATCTTCCAAAATATTATCATTTCCCCGGGGAACATGTTTTATAACACAAAAGGACACAATCCGGGACGATGAAATGAGTGAACTGTGAAATGTTTGAGCTGAAGTGACATCAGGTGTTTTATTCTTGAATGATTGTCTGCTTGAAAAACCACAATGGCTTAATGGTGTGTATCTCTGGTGCTCCAAGCTATATTACATTATCTCACCAATTACAATATCGGTGAGCTAACGTAAGCAATGGCACAATCATTTCTGGAATATGCCGTTCCATGTTCAAATTTGGCCATTGTAGGTGTAATTCGTCTGAGCTGTTCCTTCCCTGTCGAATTCAGGGACTGAACTCAGATTTCATTTCATTAAATGTGCATTTAATGCTTCTGCTATATCAAAAAGTTCTTTGCTTTTGCATTTCGTTGTGTCCTCAAGCAATATTCAACACAGTCATGAAGTTGACCAGAAGCTCTTGAAAGCCAATGGACGTATGTAACAAGCAGTTAATTTCAATTTTAAAATTAAAAATTTAATTTTAAGTTAATTTGCAACATTAAATTTATGACGGAAACCATAAAAATTGGCAAGCACAGCATAATTTTCTTCTGAGTAAAAACAATGATAAAATAAAGACGAAAATGTATCGGAAAAACTTGAATAACCCTTTCACGTTTCCTTTGCTGTGTTTTTATGTGCCAAGAACGAGCCTCACGTTTGTTTTTTACGAAACATAAAAGTGAAATGAATAACTAATGTATCTATGAATACCAAGCAAAGGAGAGAGCGGTGGAAAATTATATGTAGAGCCTATGTGAGACCTTTATGCGCTGTTCGTAGGATGTCACAATGAGGTTTTGCAATTATGACAAACATGTGTTATGTGATAAAAAATGTTTTCTGCCTAAACAAGACAAAATCGAAAGCCCCTTGCTGGAAATTTGTGCTCCAGGTTTGAAATCAATTGTAAAACAACTGAAAGTGTTTAACAGATGGCGACTTTTATTGATTCCTCGGGACGAATTATACAATGGAAATATGTGAATTTGCATATTTAAAAAAAAATCCTGTAAACCTGTGTACATAGGGGTCTTTAAAACAAAGCTTATACTCACCTGTAAAACACGCTATTACAGCAAGGAGAGAAAGCATTGTTTTTACATCCATGGTGATCATCCGTTCCGATGAAAACCTAGTAAAAGAAAGACACGAAGACTCTTTTTTTATACTCAGTTAGAAGGGCTATTCGAAATTCCCCCCAATTGATACAATAATTTTATACAGTCATCAGAGTAAGACGATTTCATTTCAGGAGAAAAACCTTCATTGATCTTTACACTAGTGAAATGAGTGTCAGTCTTTTGTTACATTTAAGCAATGGTTGTGTTAAAAGGAATATACAATGATCGGTGTTGGTCTCTGAAAAGGAATAATAGAAATGCCATTAAGACGTTTCTTGACTAAAAATGTTGTGAGTTAATGAGTATGATGTACAGTAACTTGCATCATGTTCGTGCCCCTCACTTAGTTGTGCGCATGCGCACTGAATCCACTATAGCGACAGAAGCTGGTGAAATGGCTCTTGACTCGGGCAGGTTGACCCCAAAAGTAATCGATCAACATCAAGCTCAGATAAAGTTGTTTGCCCCTTTTTTCCACACCGATTAGAATTTAAACACTTAAAGTCCCTTTTGATAACTGGCACACTATAAAAATCCATTTTTGTCAAATTTTTGCCCGTTTTTGTCACTTACCTCCAAAGTAACAGAGTCAGAAGTTGAAAGTGAAGCCAACATTTCAGAGGTTTTTTCAGTTTTGCCGAAATGAGTCTCTGACATTTCTCTACTTGTGAATGGTGAAGGATATCATAAACACTAATGAGAAAGTATCATGCAAGAAGGAAACCGTATGGATGAGAACGGAAAGTTTGGTTTGTGACTTTTAGTCGGGCAATTTGACGTGTATTCATGGTATTCGTGCAATGAAATAGGTCAACTCGTACCCAAACGCACTCATATCCAGGTATGTGTACGTGTGCGCCATGTCCATAATCCAGACATTTTGACCGCTGCCAAACTCAGAGCGGAAATTGGGCACTAAGTAAGGTGAAAAACACGGAAAATGACGAAAATCAGTCCCAATGAAAAACCATTTCAAAAAATGGTTTTCTTCCCAGACATAATAACCTTTTTTGTACTAGTCTTTCATGTGGCATCAAAGTTATTTGAAGGTAAACTCGACAAAATTGTAAAAATTATACACAAACTTAGGTTAAAAAAAATAATTTTTCATAATTATACTTGTCGTAAAATTGACATTTTCCAATTTCCTTTACTACCCTCCGGCGATCTTTCTTACTAGAAGGTATTAAATATCACCATTTGATAGATTCCTGGCAATTTATTTACACACGAGGTCTTCAAGGGAAAGGGCAGGACAAATCCCTCACATGGGTCACCACCGATGCGCGTCGTATGCTAGAATAATTTTTCAGGCCGACGACCATTATGTCACTATTGCACATGCGCAGATACACAAACTAAATGCATGCACAGTCTATGGGGACAGAACATACGTGATCAAACGACAGTCTACGGTATATATCAAATAAATTGCCATGTGAATTTCGAGCAATTTAGATGAAAGACGTGTTTTAATATTCTTCCGTAAAGTGATAGTTGGCCACCATTAATCTGGCCGCACATTTGGGTGACCCCCGGTGCCACTGGCACAGTGCCAAGTGCCATTACCGCCATTTGGGCTGTTGCCGTAGCAACGCTTTGTTTATACTCCCCTCATTAGCTACTGGCAAGTTGTCCTTCAAAGACAATCGGAGAAATAATGGATGAGATTGCTCAAGTAATTTGTTTGGGCATTTGGATAAAGGCAGGTGATACATGCTTTCGGCACAAGGAATCGGGTTCCTTTTAGAACAAAGGATACACCTGCAGCTATCAATTGTCGTTTAGAGTAACACAAAGAGATTTTAAAGTTCTCTTGGCCTTACAGGTTAAGTTAATGGAGACAACCCTGTCCGTTCTATTGATTTCAACCAAAGGAAATTAAAATCTTTTGCAATTTTGTGTAATGACTGTACATCGTCTCTAGAACATCGCCAAGGAGTGGATCCAAGAAACCTTCCGGGGGAGGGCAAGTTCAGACCTTAAGCATGATGACAATCAATTCACGGTCCGCCTAAAGTAAAGCAGTTTTCCTAGAGGCAGAGAGACGAAGTGTCATCTAGTCCTTGTGTGGGTTCGTACGACCCACAAAACACATTTTTGATCGTGTTCCCTGAATCTATTTCAGAAATGCAAATTTACCAGACTAGTTTATGATTAGCATGCCTTCCAGGCCTCCCGTTCATTTTGTTTATATAAAATCTGACCTGAAACACTAATAGATATTTAATCTCAAATTTGAATTTTTCATCACAGTAAATTAGATTCCATCATATTTATTTTGTTGCTTTGATTTTTCCCCAATGAAAGTTAACCTCGTTTTTTTCCTCGGGCCACTTGGAATGTAACCATAAGACTGCTTCCGAATCACTTGGCTGCAGCTTCCAATTACACCCGGGAACCGGCAACAGCTATAACCATAGACTCTTGTGTATTTTCTAGCCGCAGCCACGTAATTTGGACACAGCCTAAGAATTAATTGAAACAAAGTACCACAGCCTTCAACGCATGTAAACGCTCGTCGCATTTGATAGAAGGAAGATATTGCTTTAAATTATAAGACATCAGTAGTAACTGACTTCCAAGGGTCAGTTTAGAAAACATTTACAGTTTGCCTCCGAGTTCCCTGGTTTGAAAACCTGAAAGGTCCTAGTCCCCTGCTTGCCGGTTGAAAGATCGTCACGTAATTAGACTGGTAGGCTCAGATGTTCATTTTAGTGTTCTGCAACGGATAAAACTGTTATTTGCTGTCTTGTCAAAAAGACGCAGTTTACAAAGCGCCATTTACGACGCAGGAAGTATGGCAGGACCGACGTAGAGCCGCGCCAGTCGACAACGTTTTCTGCTGTAAGTCACCTCGAGGAAGTAATTGATCTTCATACAATATTAAATGAGAGAGTTTCAGCGTGAAAAATTGATGAGAGAGGTAATTCACACTCAAAACAGCCAGGGTTGTGATAATTTTTGTTACTTTTTTTTCACAATGTCGGTGGAAAAATCATATTTACCGTCCCCGCATCTTTCCTACTCAGAGACCACCAGGATTTTTCTTTAACCGCAGGCAAAAATGGCTCGGAAAGGCAAAATTTTTAAGTAATCCACCGGCAAATAAACTATTATTCTGTGGGTCACATCACGCAGTCGATGATATATATCTCCAAACATGTCCGCCTCCAAATACTTGGCTTTGGTCTTAAATTCCTCTAAATCTTTGTAAACTATTTAAGCCTACGTGGACCGTAATATTTGCCCCATATTATGCCTCTTTCACTTGTGTGCAATATTACACATCGTCATCGATTTAATTATTCGATCTCGTTATTGGTCGGAGTAGTCACTACATTGACGCCCTTTATGTTTGTCTCCTATGGATTGTATAAGTTTTAATAACCCCGAACCAGTTGCCGGTTCCGTTTGTAAAGTTTGGAAATACACAGAGGTCCACGTCCCTGAATAGTTTGATGGGAAAGTCTTCAAAGACCTAAAAACGTAATGACATCACACTTTGACACCTGTGCTGTCTATGGGGGCTTGAAATACCGTGTCCCACTTCACTGCCGTCGGGAAATGTATATATGAAAACAAAGCTATAGACGCCACTATGTTATAGGTCTATTCAAGAGGTATCGAAGGACTTGTGCAATAGGGCTACTGGAGTTTGTGAAATGGTGGTCGAATTTCCCCCTCAAAAAAAAATTACTTTCAAAAAGATTACCGGTCGTCATTTTATTGCCTGAGGTCTTGTTTTCACTATTGTTAGGGATACCTGGCTTGCACTAAAGCATAGAAAAGCTATAATTAAGCTTGTCTACATTTTATCACTATCAACCCAGTTTAACCTGCGTTCCCATGACTGGACTTTGAAACACGATTCTGGAAACAGGGAAGAAATCAGATCCAAGATACACCTCCCTCGGAAAATCCAGACAAGCAATGACTGATGATACGAAAACACATCTGTATTATTGGAGTTACCAAGCTGATATTCATGACAGCTATAGGAAAAAGTAGTAATGTAAGTGGCATGTCCAAACATTTCTGAGACTAGGGGAAGTGGATTCTTATTATCACCGTTCCAGTTGCTTGCTATTGTGGTTTTCGGAGGGGAATGAGTAAGGAGTGGGGTACATTGGGCGGCACAAGGTCTGGCATATACTTTCCTGAATCAGTTATCTATTTAGCACAATTCTTGCCTAGTATTCCACCATTAACTGCAAATGCCACATTGGCCCTTCATTTCTAACTGCCTATATTATCTCCGTCTGTTTATACGAAAAAAGTCATTGCGAGAGAGTTAAAGCCTTTTCAAGTAACGAATCGAACTCACACGTAAGCCCTATGATCTGACGATTTATGTCTCCTGCAAAATGGTGCTGCACAGGTTTCAAGGAAACACTGTCCATGTGAGTCTGTACCACGTTCCAACTTGATCATTAAGCCTAACGAAACGTGCATTTCATTTTTCCAGTTTGATTTGAGATGCCTACAGCGGTTGCACTTAACATGCCGAGGAGCAACTCCGCTATACTTAACATTAGCATAAGTTCAATAGACTTTATTCACAAGAAAGCCATTTTCAAGTTGATTATGTTTCCTGAATTTATTTCTTGCGATCTGTCAAAAGGGATGGTACCAGAGTATTTTAGGGTCCATGCTTCACTTTCATTTTTTTTCAGTGCTACTTAAAACATTACATGCAATAAGTCACAATGTATAAATTATTCATCATCTTAAATTAAATTAACTTTTCCAGTGCTGTCATTTTTATTCTTAGGTTCCCATACCTCGTTTTTTTATTGAATAATGGCCTCGAGAACGCGGTCAATTTTTGGTGCTTGTGTTTACTAGGTCACATCTCTAGCTCGCCCAAAGCAAACAAAATGAAATAAAGTGCACCAGCAAGCTAAGACTGTCTTTTGTAAAACCAAGGAAGTTAAAAAATACTGCAGTTGACATTTTCTTATTATAACGGATTGCACTTGCTTGCACCATTTTTAGGGAACACGCCGTATACACTGGCTGTCATCGGGATCGGAAATTTCGTTATGTGGACAAACGTAAGGGTTCCTATTGATTTGCATTGTACAAGGTTCTTATAAGGGTTCAAAAATGGCTCTAGAGACTCATGACTCATTTCGTTAGGTTAAGTCACATTTTACAACTGCTGGTCGATTTACCATGGTACCAAGGTCATTTGTTCTGCATGAGCTCCAATTGAAAATCTACCAGTGGTCGCCATTTGGTCGCATAACTCTGCGTGCGTTATTTCTAGCGACAACCACAGACCTTATGTTCATTGGATTCAAGCTTGGGCATAATTTGCAAAAGTATACATATTTTACAAGTCACCACAACCATGCTGCAGACCAAACTACACAGTAAGCGCGCCTGTATTGCTGATAGAGCCCATATAAGGGACACCGAGAAGCAAATTCCATTAATGTCATTTCATGTTCTCAAAATAATTTGTGTGTATGCTTAAAACCAGACAAGCTATGCGCTCATTTTTCGTTGTCGTTAAATTGTCAGTGCAATCAAAGTTGTTCGAAGTGGAGAGCAGTACCGGTAGATCAAGGTATTCGAAAAAATAAATGGACTCATTTAGAATTGGGATGCATTTACGGGGCAATCTTCAAAGAAAAACATTTAATAAGACGACCAATTTTAGCAAACATTGAGAAGTGCGCCGAAACATTGACATAATAGGTCTGCAGAATTTTGGATTCCTCTAATATTTGTCACGTGACCATAGCGGCCACTTTAAATCTCTCAAATTAAGGGCAGATCCAGAACCAAATGTAAGGGGCAGACTTCATTAAGAGACCTAAACAAATCGGATTTTTTTCATTCAACTTTTTCATGGCATTTCTAGGATGGAGCTTCATTTTGGGGGTTTTAAACGTTTTGGAAGGAAGAAAATGAAATAGAATAAAAATTTCTTTTACAAAATGTGGCTCCTTTGTCTTCGAGGGATCCGCTCTGGAGTGTTCTTCATAATGTATCACCGAATGAATCATGACCCTCACAGCTTGTGGTAGCAATTCGGTCAACGTGCACGGTTTTCCCCGAGCCAGACAATTAATTTTGATGTATTAGAAAAAATCATCTCGTTCTCTTCGGTAAATCAAGCACGCATGACGGACCATTGGGAATGCAGGAGATGTTTACGTTCTCACCGAAATGATTTGATGTAGATATCTAGGGTTGGCGAATTAACCACACGACGTGGTTCGTTGGCATTATAATTCGATTTGGTGTGCGCATAATTTATTTTGGTGCCTGTTGAAGAACATGCCCCATAATATACCACGATGAGTGTTACCATTCGACTTACCGGTATTTCAAAAAAGAAATTCAAGTTAATCATAAACAAGAGCTTGAATAGAGGATTATTGCGCAAATAGGGAATTGTGCTTTAAAGTTTCCTAGCCATTGCTGTGCTGAATAAATTATGGCACCAGCCTGGAAATAAGAACACATCGTGTCTGGTTCGCAAATATACCCGTATGTATACGGTATAATAATCTCTGGCACAGTGATTACAAAAATCCACTTGAAATGGATCAAAGATGTCCAATTAACCACGGTAGGGAGCTTTCGTTTTCAATACGGTTAAAAACGGAAGCTACCTACTTTGCATTATTTGCCACAACAACTCCAGGTGAACACGGGGATACATTTATTTCAATGTGTATTAAAGGCACAGAGACAACATTCATGTGGTTATATTATCTATGAACTGGTTCGTAAAGCAGTTTTGAAAATCGACGTCTTTTTTAAAGCATTAACACAGCAGTTCGACCGCTATAAAGGCTATAAATGGAACTCAATGCAATTATGTACCTGCGGCCATGATACGGGATGTGGTATGCAGGGCGGGTTAGTGGGAGATGACTGCATAATATAAAGGCCTAATGCTTATAAGAAGGCGTAATCTCTTCAATCTTAAGGCCAAAGGTATAGCGTGGGACCTCTTCAGACTGAATCAGAAAATGGCTAATTTTACGGTTAAAGTGGTAGGCAAACCGACTGTGGCATCGAACCCAAAGAGCGTTTAAGCCATGGCCTTGTTTCCCACGTATACAGCTTGCCGATATGAAGCGCGCTTATGCATAGAACAGTTGATTGGTGCCGATCTCAAGAATTATGTGAATTTCGCTGATTAGATGCAGGTGCAGGCACAGTTCTGGCATAAGCTGCAGATCGTGGACTAAAAGCTTGAAAAAAAAAGTTCGCTACTAGGATAAGAATGCCAACTATTCTGATATGAGGGAAGACGCTTTCAAACCCAAAGGAACCGATATAGGTTTCGCAGCTACATGCACAAGTACATGTATTTTTTTTAATGGACGAAGGAACATGTTACAGCATCACAAACGAAAGCAAAAGACAAAAATATGGTTACGCTTACTATTACTTACCAGGTCAAATGAAATCAGATCGCAGTCCTCTAGTAGACAGTAACTTCCTCTTTTCGAGTATAATCCCGCAATAACAAATAATGAGCGACAAACCGGGCAGTATTTAATACCGATCTCTCCAGAGTTTGTTAATGATGCAGCGGTTGCTATGAAAATGGGGGTAGTATCCCGCGTGCTGCGCTTGGCTGGGACAGTCAGCAGTAATTTCACCATTCCACACGCCTATATTTTATATAACAATCGATCGCCTTGGGCCAATCAGGACAGGGGGATGTGCGTTGCTTGGATACGTGATTCTTATGTAGCCGATTATCATAACGATTTTCTTCACCAGGTGGTAATATTTCGACAGTTTTTAGGAGCATAAAAAGCGTATGCTATTGCTGGTTTCGCATCAGGCAAACGAAGAGTTGGGCAAAGATATCAACTGCCGAGACTTCACACATTGCATTAATGGTGGCATGCGTCGTTGCTTACAATGAAATTTGCTATGCGATTGTTTCGTGTGACATGCTCTTGTAACAAGATGTGGCAAGACACTGATTTTGCTCTCTGTACTGTAAAAGATTAACAGTCACTGATTAACTGTGATTGGCATCCGTAGAGTGGAACTGTCATATACTTTATATGTATCATATTGAACCGGATCTTGCTATCTACCTAGAGTGTATAGCGATTTTCCAGATTTTTGCAAACTTTCCAAAGGGGGATCGAAGCCACTGTTTTTTCTCTCTCTCTTAGCGACAGATTCCCTTGACGCCACCACAGGTGCGAGGTACTCGGAGCGGGCAAAAAGTGGGGTTGCATCAACATAGACCTGGGGTGATGGATATGGATATTAGTTTGCAGTCATGTACTCTGTCTTTGCCTGTATATTGACTATGAGGTCAAGATTCTTTGTTGTTGCTATGGTCCTGTTTATATGTTCCCGATTCTGATGTAGTAGAGAATGTGATTATGTTACTGATTAAACCAAAGGCTATTCCAGAAACGTACGTTGCAATTAAGAGTCACTTGTTTACATGATTTCCAATCTTCCTGTCAACGGTTAGACATGCCCAACTCACGGGCTGGGTAACCAACAAGCACTTTTGAGCCAGTTAAGCACACACTTTCATGGGGAATTCTTTCAAGCCTGCAAAAATGAATTGAATGAGTGATTACGTAATGGATGGTCATTATTCAGGAACATAGGATGTGCCGTTGATGGCCCTAAAATAACGGCGTTACGTTTTGTTTACATGTGCACTTTTCCTGCGACGGTTCGATGTTTTTACAACGTGATAGACATGTTATGCCTAAAAGCTTTCATAATATTCGACAACAATGTTATGGCGACATGGTCTTGGAAACGTTTTAATGACGTTTGTATGACTTTTAAGGAAACGTTGGTTGAATGCCTTTGCAATGATTAATTAGCATTATGTTAATGAAATACCTCTAAGATCTTCCCGATTATGGCACCTCGTGTTGTAAAATCATGTCGGAAATCTAGCGATTTAGCGATGCACCGCTATGGATTGTGTGCACGGTTGTCAAGTCGTACGCAGAGGTTATAGCTTGAACGTACTGCTTACAACTAGTGGGTGAGCCTAACAAATCATACGTACGAGATTATACAAAAGTGATGTAGGGTGCCCCCCCCCAAATTTTGAAATGGACATTTACGTCCATTTATGGAGGTAGGCGTTTAGACAGGCACCTAGTTCAGTTATTTTCAGAGCTCTCTGAAAAAAATTGTGCACCCCAGGTGCCCCCTCAGCTGTAGCACCCTAGTTACGCCACTGATACGCACACGGACCGGCGCGCAACGGTCGCTAAGTGTACAGTAATGTACATCAGTTTGATTCATCAGAAGTCGATACTTCAACTAGGCCGAACAAATAGTGACATTGTCTAATTGTGACCTCACAGAACTCGGTTAGTTTTGCTACGTCAATGCCAAGGTTAAGCTTCAGGCCTAATTGCCGCGCCAGGAACCACAAACCAGAGGGAGGGGTGGGTGGACCCCCCATCCGCTCTGATATAAAAAATAAATAAATAAATGAAATGTAAAAAATTAATTCGAGATTATAGAAATAAAAAATAGGTCAGTGCATCTGTATGTGTCCGCCTGCAAGCAACAATCAGACGGGCCTGCTCCCTGGAAAAAATCCTAGATGCGCCCCACTTAAGGCCCTGAAATGGAATTTGATGTCACTGAAATCAATCAGTTACAAGGGTCTAGCATCCCACCAAGCTATTAAGTGAAGTCAGTAATTTGCAAGAACCGTTGACAACAAAGATGGTCTTTTTTCTTCTTTTTATGGACTTGCGAATTTGCATTTTAGTAACATGTTTTCCAACAAATTAACGGTCTTAGTATACGAACAAGGCGCCCCGCTAATAGCATATCTGATCAGGGACAGACAGACAGACGCGGGCTAGTCAGCGGCACTCCGTTTGGCATATTTCCATATGGCCGCGTTGCAGTTTGCGTCTTGATTGCGTTGCTCTCTGCGTTTCTTACGTCGATATGGAAACCAGGCTTTATAACGTGCGCTTTCCTACAGCAGAGGTGGGACCCCAGCAAACACATAATGCTGTGACAACTTTTTTGAAGGTCGCGCCAATGTTTTGACAAAAACATTTTGAAATGACATTTTAATTACAGCATAGAAACAATATGTAAAGCACAGAAACATTGTAATGAAATTATGCAAATGTACCCAATGTGATGTTTTATCTGACATTAATTTTGAGAAATATTTGAAACAGATTTTAAAGCGAAAAACAAATATTGCTAATATTTTATGACATTATTTAGAAGTTATAAAATTTGTTCGCCTGTGCTTTGAGAATGTTACCTGCACGTGTATTTATAGCAGTTCTTAAGATGTTGAACAGCTGTTATTATGACGTATGATGTGTGATAATAACATTCTTAAAACAATTCATAAATCTTTGAATAGACGAAAGCATCACCAACGCTTCTTTGAAAAGGGATAGTTTTTAAAATGTGTTGAGTGGATGTGATATTTTCTAAAAATCATTATTGTAGACGGAATCACCGCCGATATGCTGAAGGCCTCCTTGGACACAGTGGCACCCTGGCTGACCAACCTCTGTGGTAGAATATGGGAATCAGAGACTGTCCCACCTGAATGGAGGGAAGGAATTATAGTATCCCTCTGTAAGAACACGGAACAAGGAGACGTCAGGAGTCTGGCTAATTATCGTCTTATCACACTCCTCTCCACTCCCTCATATGTAGTCACCTCCCTAATCCTTCAGCGAATTATGGCCTCTCCTTCTATCCAGACAGAGGCCCCAGCAATCAGGGTTCACCCCGTGTAGATCCTCTACTGACAGCGTCCTAGCCCTGGAGTCTGACAGAACAAGGAAGGGAATTTCAGCTAGCGTCCCCTTCTAGCAGCCTACATAGATCTGAAAGTTGCGTTGTAAAAATATCATTACAATGTTGCTGTGACCTCATTTTCATATTGACCCTAAGAGGTCGTGGTTATCGAGTGTTGTTGCAATTCTGTCATTTTTGTAACAAACATTTTCAGTTTTACTTTTTATTAGTAGTATGTCAAATATCTCCGTAAAAACATTGTACTAGTGGATGCAATGCCTCGGATTCATTTGTTGCAGGAACAAGTGGAAGATTGCCTTGGGGATTCATTCGTTGCAGGAACAATTGGAAGATGAAAATTGCAATGAAACTTGCACGTTGATTGGAAGGCAAATAAAACGTTTAGCAGATTGCTGATGTCATAGCGTCATGAAACGTTATTTTGATTTTGTTTAGTAGTAGGTCAATATATCTCCGTAAAAGCATTGCTCATACGTTTCGTAAAAAAGTCATAAAGATGTCATAAAAATGTTTGCTAGACCATGTCGCTATAACATCATTTACAAAAATGACAATATTGCAATGAACATATCAGTTTGATGTTTCAAGTTACTACTCAGAAGTGAGACGGTAATATTTGTCGCAATTTTCCTGATACAGTTAAGTAGAATCCCCTGCAAATTTGCATGTAGGATATCATGCCTCCCCCACTTGTGCTAAATGGTTGCGCTCCAAATACGCGCCCTTAGAAATCAGTACAATTTCGGACAGAAATAGCGGCGCCTGGTGAATCAAGAACAACCTGTCCTATCGTTTGTTTAAGACTATGGCCACAAATCCAGTTTTCCTTTTAAATTTCAAAAGGGTTTCATGGGTATTCTTTCCACCCTTCTCCGAGACGCCCCCTCCCCCAAAATAATAGTCAAGGTATGCGCTCAGGACTGTAGTAAGTTGGCGGTTGTTGAGAACGCAAAACCCCGAGTTGGAGGTCCGACTAGTCCCAAATTTGTGATTTAAGAGGCGTGGGTATATGGTCATCAGTGTCATTTGTACCATCAAGTTTTAACTCGAACCACATAAAAACTGGGTAGGGCCTTTGTCGTTCATAGAGTTATATTCATAAGGCGAACTTGCGGTCCATGAGAGTCGTACGTATGGGTTGCACGTCGTACGTACAACCTAATCATAACCCATAACTCACTTGTATAAACAGCCATAGCTCGTATACGTGTGGGTCATGCCGGTTCCCCTGAGAAATTTCAGTCTACAAGTCAAGATAACGATCACATAAAAGGAATAGACTCAAATGCAAAGTAAATATCTTTATTATTCCCGCTTACGTTATATGCGTATCCATTTTCACATCTCCTGACAATCATCAATGCCCTTGGTTTTCAAGCAGCTAATAAAATCTCATTCATTAATTCTTAATTTTAATTCTTAATTTTGAGCCCCTTTGTTGTATGCAAAGCAGGACCGCTACTTGGCAACTTTAACTGCTCGCAGTCCGACATTATGGACAATGCGGATTGTCCAATTAGATACCACAGCTCTAATATCGCCGAGACTCGGTCTAAATTTGACAACGGAAACTATTTAGCTTGATGGCATCGGTAAACACGAACTCTGCCCTGCCGTTTGTCAGCCCGATCCCGTGATTGTCACATCTCATTATATTTCCAGGGGGAAGGAAGTCACAACCATCGCGCATGGACCCTTTCGCCGTGCACGGGGTACCGGTATCCATGATAATGAACCGTCAGCTACCGTGACAACTGACGGCGGCCGCGACAGCAGTGCAAACAACCAAAGGAGAATAGATAATGCGTACTGTACGTGGGTTGATGCAGCAATATTCTTGGTTGAACCGCGTCAAGTGGGAAGCAACCACACTTCCTTAAGTCTTCCAAGTTCGTTTCGAATTATTTCGCAGGCGCTAGCCGTCATTATTGGCGGCATTTGATCGTTCTGTAATTAGGGTCATTCGGCGAGTTGTCAACGACGGGGGTTGAAAAGCAGCCATGAAGAGATTTGAAGAATAACCATGTATAGATGAAAATCACTCAAGATTGGCACTGACGATTCTTTCAGTCCAAGGATACTTGTGATGATGATTTGCTGTCTGTTCGTTTTATTTCAAAGGTGGAACGATTTAAAAAAAAATTGAACAGGGCTGAAGATTTTTTTTAAGTGACCAGTCACAGTCAATAATTCAAGGAGTTGTCCATCAAAACAACTGTAGGCCCTCGCAATAATAAATTGTCTTTTTTTCAAAAATGGCGAAATGAGAAAAAAGTTACATGCAACCAGCTGCCAGCAAATTCGATTCACTTTTATCATGAATTATATAAACTGCATGTGTGATTTGCATCGTTCAGGGCTAAGCTATACATAGATCCAGGATCAGGTTGTACATGAAAAAATGAACTGATTTGGGTTTTTATGTGATGAATTCTATCGAAATCAAATAGGTACAAGGATGAAAATGGCCTAGTGGCGAACCTGCTTTGCCTGAGCCCAGCCCCTCACATTTTTTTGAAACGAAGATAAAATATACACCTATACTCCTAGCTCGGATATATCTGGTCACCAGAGGCGCAACCGGGGGGGTGAGCTTTTTTAGGTGTAAATTCCGGACTGAGCCCCACCACCACGAACAAAAATCATATTATGAATGCGCCACTTAAATAGCTTTGGCTGAGTTGAACCCTCAGCCTCTAGGACATCATTTACAGCCGCTCTACCAACGAAGCTATAGTTGTATACATGCCGTTCTGTTATGTTGGCTTCTCTCGTTTGTCGATATTTTTTGTTCAGGGAACGCTGGTCTACATGCATCAATTTCCGAAAACTTTATTCATAGGTCGGCCATAGTGACATTGAAAGCAAGGTTAACTTCATTTTTGAAAGCTGGGAGTAGAAATGTAAGCAATGAAATGTGGATTCATAGCTACTTATTACCTGACTAATCTAATGAATAATGTCAAATTTGTAATTAAGCATACAAAATGTACAAAAATGTTTTAAGCCAGATTTAGGGAAAATATTAAACTAGAGCCTTTGAACACGCAAAGGTCACAAACATTTTTGTAACGCCCTAGCGGACAATTATATTACAAGTCACAATCTATTGACAATTTATAAACAGATGGAGAAAATATAAAAGATCTAAAATGGCTTCCACTAACTAAAGGTCAATGTGGTTTCCTTTTGCAATACATCCATGCAGTTCAGACAATTATGCCCATTGCACTTTTACATTTATCGCAATTTAAGTTCAAGGTCGGCAAAACGACCAAAGTGATTCTACTTGCAGCCCCAAGCATATAATCACGATGTTTATTAATGACATCATTTACAATATGTTCAATTTACTTTTTGTTCTTGCATAATCTGCATATCTGCAGATCAAAATTGTAATCAATAGACTGTCAAAGTGGGCCTCAAAATCGCTTGGTGAACATGATTACTCCCTTTTGACATCTTCGAGGACTGATGAAAAAATTACCCCGTCTGTCAGACATTCCCGGGGAATAGTCAGAAATACCACAATGTCACAGACAAGCCAACGGTACCATACAACGCCGTGATGTAGCTTGAACTCCTTGATTACTATTTTTTTCATCGTAAATCATTAACTCGAGAAGAAATCTTTTACGGCTTGCTAGTAGCTAATCTGGTTCCGGGACCAAAAGATTCCGGTTATTTTCAACGCTAGTGTCACTACGTCAAGTGACGATTTCCTCTGGTTCTAAAAATTTCCAAGGTTGTCTAGAACATTCCGAACCTATTTCGTTGATGTTTGGTCATTGCTTTTTACGGTCAGAAACGTCTTCATTTATATGTCGCCTCCCCCAGCGATTCACTTTCATTCAATTTTCTTACTGTACTGGAAGCAACACTAGAGTCTTGTTGCCACTTTTGCACGTACGTCGAAGATAAGTTTTCAAAACACGAACGGACACGCGTCAGTCTGGCCTGGCAACCCAGAATTACGACATGCGTTGTTTTTAACCGCGACAGTACCTGACCTAAATTACGTTGGGGAACTGTACAGCATGGAACCGGACTCCCAGTAGCGACCCAGAACACCGGTCATTTTTATGGGTGCAGACCACTAATTCAAGTGAGAATTTCTGGCCACCTCATTAGCATTGAAAGTGCCCCCCACCGTATCTTTTGAAAAAGGAGATTGTTTGGCCCCCAAAATGGCGACATTGTATAAATCGTTGCCAGGACCAAGGGTCCTTGAGCTTTCATTTCAGAGCAGAATGGCTAAAGCTTCGGTTGAAAAATGCTCCTTATAAGTGCCCGAGAAAGTTGAGGGTTGCCACTTGAGAAATGGCTGCAATCAGACTTCGGAAAATTACTGCACTTTTCGGGGGGGGTGATTTTGTTTCGTGGGAATAACTGAAAATGTAATTGGTTAACCTACAAAAAAAAATTAAAAAGAAATTGAAAGATTGGGGACCAGACAATAATTTAATTTGTGTCAGAAATCTCAGGGATGTTGGTATGTATCTTATTGGGCCCTGAACAGAGCCGATTTTACACTGTTTTCAATGGGGCTTGAATTAGTGGAGTGTACCCTTATACCCAACATTTGTCCATCTTGCCGATTGTTGTCCCTCTGCTGACGTGTTTGGACGGCACTTGCTCCAAACACAAAAACCGGCGTGCGTAGTCTCCCGATCCCGCTGATGTAGAAATCACACCTGTTTGTGGCGTGTTGCTAGGGTAAACAGTTTTTGTTTATCTGCCGTCGCCTGGCAACGGGACAACATCACGAGTAATCAATGGCCAGTGTTATAACGCTCACGTGGATTACTACAAATATTGATAGATGATTATTTTGTTTGCTGACATGAAAAGGAGATAAGAAACAAAATGTATCGCAAATTTTACTTCCAATCAGATCGAGACATATAAGTTTCGTGTTTCATTTAATTCAGGTTTCCAAATTTATTGTTCAGTTTCAGCACTAACATTATTTAAAATGGCTGACATCCCCAAAGAAATTCTTCAAATTTTGGAATTGGTTATAAACACAAGTTTTAAAAGTGCTTGGTGTCAGGCCTAAGGAACTGAATCGACCTCCGTATCCCTTCTTTAAAAATTTGAAGTAATACCCCTCCCCCCTGATTTCTGAAATTCAGCTTTTAAATTATTGGCCTCTACCTCAGGTCTTGTCTGGAAAATTTAGTCAAAAGGAACAAGATCTGAATACAATCAACCCATTCATTTTCTCGGAAAAGCGAGATTCCTCAACGTTTGGGGAAAACTACAAAAAGGTTTTCCCATTAATAAAAGGCAGCTCTTTTGTGTCATTTTGTGAATTTTCTAATAAATTACCGTCAATCTACAGCCCAAACCCACGAAATATGCAGAAGAATTGTTGGTCATCATAATTAAATAAAATGAGTGTAGACCCAACAAGCCGAGACTGAGCCAGCTAATTACATCGATATTGGGAACAAATGCTTTTTCGGCGCTGCGCCGCTCTACGTACAGGCGCCGATTGGCCCGGACATGTTGGAAAGGCTGCCTGTTGTGTTAACACTCAAGTTTCACTTTGACTGATAATTACGAGGCAAACCGCGGTTATTTTTTCTCCTCGAACGGGCAAACACAATCGTTGTCAATGAAGACAGTTGTAAGTAAAGTTCACGAATCACAGCATGAGGGTCTGACTGAAATGACGATTCGTAGTTGAAGTGGCAACACGGACCCAACGTGTAATGATGAAAAGACATTAACGGCGTTACCTGTAGTAAACATATATACCGCATAGCCGTTAACAACACACCTTCATGACTTGTAGTGTCCTCTAGCGGCTATAGTGGTTAGTGGTATCAAGTAAAAGTCCCCGTTGTAGGGATAGAGCTGAATTATTTGTGGACTCAGTATAAAGATTGTGCGGCCCTGTGAACAATGTATGATCTATCAAAGCAAAACAAAACAAAACAAAACACAAAACAAAACAAAGAAAGAAAAAAACAGTGTGCCAAACACAAGGTTTTAAACAGTCTTATTTCTCTTGTTGACTTAAATAGCTTGTAATTTATAATTAAGTTGTGTACTTTGTGGAGCTTTCCATCAGCATGAAATGCAAGGTTCCAACGCTCAGGCCTACTAGCATTAAGAAATCTGTGCTGGTATATACCTTGAACCAATAAGGGCCTACCAAGCACTGGTGCCAAAGGCCTAGGGAGTAGTTCATCTGGCCCTGTTTAGGAATATAACATTAATAATTGAACACTGAAAAAAGTCTCAAAACGAGCGTCCAAATTCCGTAGGTGCCTGCATTATTAAATCAGACAATTAAAATGACAATTATAATAATGCACAGATATCAATATCATTCATCATTACTGTCTATCGCACCTTTCCCGCCGGGGTCATTTGCGAGGTAAAAGCTGAAATACTGGACGACTGGTTCAGTCGCCAGTTCTCAAGAAAAATAATAAGCTAAGCTTTGCAGTGGAGGGACTTCGTTTGCTCATATTCCATTAATTAAGTCCGCAGCCACACATCGCCGGTTGCGTATATCGCTCCTTGTGCTTTGAAAATGAATGAACTAATGTGTCAAGCTGGTGTCCGTATATGCAAATAAACCTGAAACAGGTGTCCAGATCGACCTTGTGTGTTTGCTTTCACTTTCGTGGCATAATATTGATCGGGTCGTACAGAAGTATATTGAAAAATTTGCAAATTTATCATTTTTTGTGGGAAGCCTTTTTCAACAGCAGAGCGTGAATGCTACAGACACCGGGGCAGTAGACTGGTTCCGAATTTGAGTGCACTCGTATCAGTATTTAACATTGAAATCACTTCCTCGTCTTTTACCATAGGTCAAAACAACAACAACAAACAGACAAAAAAACAAAACAAAACAAAACACTTTAATGAATCGGCAATGTTATACAAAGCCGTGATTTTAGGGAAACACGCTGTGGGATTAACTGAATGCTTGTTTTATTTGAAGAATTAATATTTTTCATCGTAGCACTAAATGCCATGTGCTATAATGGCGACGTGCATACTCGAGATCGTAACGGTCATTGTGAGAATTATAACAGCTATCTCCACCTGTTAGGGTTTGCACCGTCGATCGTTGGCAAGACAATTTATCGAGCTCTATATTGTTCGGAACCACTATCCATATTCTTGTTGCCAATCCAACGATTTCCATTGTGCTTTTTTCACAACTAACTAACTATTAACGCATATCCGTTTCTGCACATGAGCAAAGGGAATTTCATTTTTAAATTAAACATGACATCTAACCCTTCTCCGACACCATTCCTGTTTGCATGGGGTGTTTGAATTTCAAGCAAGTTTATTAAACATATTTTGTGTGGAAATACATTTCGCACAATAGGCGGCTAATTCCACCCCCTATCCGATGTAATTGTATCTCAGCTAGGTTAATTGTAACATTTTTTTTACCTTCAGATAAGCAAAAGACATTTCCGCCTCGCGGGCCCATATGTGCAACATTTTAATCCAGTCAAACGAAGCAGATTATAAATACTACCGTTCGTATTTCACACTTCTCTCCGTGAACCAAGATTAGTTTCCGCATGGATGGTAAAAAAAAGTATTATAGGGTACTCATTAATTGGGTCTGCCACTTCAGTTGGCTAAATGTACAGTTGAAGTGTACTTCAACCTCGAGAACATGTGTTGGCTGCTGCTTGTTTGTGTTCCCTGGATTACATAATTATATGTCATGTTTCAGCGTCCGTGGACATGATCCAATGCCCGAAATAAGGCGGTGTAACTGCAAACATATTAGGCCTATTTCCAGTTTATAATGGCGTTCTTTCAACTTTCATATAGTTGGCAACACAAGTACATTCGTTTGTACTGACTAATATTTGCATTTAAGACTGGGAATGGGTATATACATGAGTCATTTCATCTAAAAGCTGTTTCAGATTTACAGTCCCTTGGAAGTCCTCCGAGTCGGCCGATGTGGATTTTTAATGCTGGAGTGTAGCGACTTGGATCTCCTCAACGGGAAAGTTGACGCAGCTGGCACGCGCGTGTTTAAAAACCAAGCAAACGTTCAAACGATATTTGTTTGAACACAGTGTTTGCTTTGCGCACAAGAAAAGACAAACGGGAGCTGCAGGCGTTACTGCGGACGCTTTACTAGACCTGGTGACAAGTTGGTTATTGGTTTAGTAAAAACGCTTATCCAAGCGCAATACCGTTGCCATCTAAATGCAATTTACACGTTATCATTTTTTTTTACCTTTGCACGGATGATCAACCATCCAATTAAATCGGAACTTAGCCAATAATGTTACTAATCTGACTAGAGTTGCACCAATGGAGTTCGACTGAAGCTCACTGACAAAAACCGACTATCTAGCAATTTGTTTTCAATTTTAACGCTTTGCACAAGTAATAAACCGCTCGCGCCCAAGATGTGGATGCTGACCTCTCAGCTGTGTCTTGATTGAAATATCATTGCTAAAGGAGAAATGACTCCCAAGAAACTTATTACAGCGAGGAAGCAGATATTTACCACAAACAAACGCTTCAGGGCGCTAACGTGACTAGGACCTGCTCGTTGATCCCACTGGCATTTTAAAAATTCCACATAATTTGATTAATTATTTGAGAAAGACAGAACAAAAGGGAATTCGACAGGTGATCTTTCCAAGCTGACAGCTTGGATGAAGAAATAAGTCAGACTGATTTACTGCAAGACTTATTACTGAAAAAGCTCTAGGCTGTCATTTTCAACACCCCCCGGATTCTTCCTTTTTTTTTCGAAGATGTATTATACAAAGCTGTGTTCAAGACATGATGCATTTTTTTCTCCTGCTTGAGCTAACTGGAATCATACGAGTAATAAATCGAACTTACGAGTGAAAGTTATTTTTTTTTTAAAAAAGGAACTATGTCCCCAATACAGCCTCGTCGATTAGAAACCATAATTGCGATGGCACCGCACTCATACGCACATTCTTATGCTTTACGTGCGCGTGCACTTGAGACGCATGTAACGCACGCGCGCGTACCACCTGTCCACGGGCGTTGTGCCACCGCAGTAATTGCTTGTAATCCTGGTTGTCGAATTATACTATAGGAATCAATCTCGCAGAATTTGCTTAGCACACAGCTTTTCTTAGCTAAGCAAATGCTGACTTCGCAGACCAGCCAAAATTCCATGAAACAAATACTGCTGACTGATTCCCCGCCAAGTTTAACTTATGTTCTTGAGAAAAAAAACTTCTACTCGCTAGCCCGCCCCCTTCCACGAAATGGACCCTAATGCTTTGCCCCACGTAGAAGGCGGGGGCGATTGCCTTTCTGTTCGTAATTGCTTTATCTTCTATTATTTTTGTACAGGTTTTCCACACCCTCGTACCCTTGATTTGAAGAGAATGTTTCAAACGTGTGTCCTAAACGTTATTAAAAATCAAAAGGGCATATGCTTCTTTTCCAAAAAATTAAATAAAAATTAAAAATTCAAAGAAAATTATAAAAATATAGTCGATCACGTACCTCAGATAAAAAAGACGTGCAGGTGCAAAACTAAACAACACAGAATAAGCACCGGTGAGATGTCAGTTTCAACAACTTGGTCGTGTTCATGACAATTGTTTCAATCATCGTCCTCGTGCGTTCACAGATGGAACCGAAACCTCCCGCTGACGCGTGTACGCGACCGCTTGACAGTGAAGGACCGTCTCCTGTATATTTCTAACCGACAGAATAAGGCTGAAATTAAAAAGAAAAACTGCCAAAAGGCCTGATCCTGAGCCAATTGTTTTGGCAAACCATTTTTTTCTCGTTGTTTTATGAATTTTGTTAAGGAGCAGGGCTAAATGTGTGCGTGTAGGGGGAGGTCTTCAAGCCCTGAGGTAGAAAGAGAAATGAAATTATTTCCATTATCTTAAAAACTAATGTCCCGTTGGGGATTGATCAAACGTTACCCCCCCCTTCCGCCAAAGAGGTGTATAATTGTTTGGGCCAAACTGATACACCCCCTCAGCATTTGTGCACTTAAGGTTTAAGAGCGCAGCATTACACCACCATACACTGGGAGGGCAGCTTTGCACAGGCCTAAACACATTTATTTGCACACCATCTTGATAAAACTTTGAGCTCACTAGTACTTTCGATAAACCTCTTTGTAACAAATATACTCTATGAAGTACAGCATCAATGATAAATACCTTTTAAAAACCTGTGGGACAAAAAATCCTACATGCAAATAACTCTTAAATGTTAGTTAATGTAAGATTTTCTAGTCGTCTACATAACACAGTTTCCAAAAATAGAAGTATCTCGGTAGCTAAATTGTTTTTTCCTGTTGATTGACAAACAACTTCTGGTAAATGGCCATATTTCAGGCTCTCATTTCTAATAAGTTAGTAAGGAATCTTCTAAATTCCCTATATACATGTGTAACTAAAAACCGACTCTACACTCCAGAACAAATAACCGAAGGCCAACAAACGAAAGACGCCAACTACAGGAGATAGAAATGACTAAACATGTACATCTGCAGTGCTCTATGTTGTTACGGCAAGATGCACTCAATATAACAGCACCAGCATGGCAAATTTTAGATGACACTGTAATGGAGCCTCAACGCAAATTCTGTTACAGCTTAAAAATGATTATCAGGTACCATTCACCAGATACCAACTACATGTACTTGTACACAGGACATTATCGCCGGGTCAAACAGACACAGTTTTTTTACTGGACAGCACCCCTTATGATAATTAACATGGTACTGTACAACACAAACTGTGACCCTGGGCCTAAGGGGGAAGGCACAGGTGTAAAGCACTAGAAGTTGTTACATGCTTCTCAGATACACTTAGAGGTGAACGGCTACAGAAATTTACATTTTCTCATTCGATTTGCTTCACACAGCAACTGTAATTGTTCTGGTAATGATGAATGTGTATGACTTTCACATTTCAGCTCTGAATCCAGCATATAATGGTATTGCTCTTAGCCAATTCCTTTTGATCTTCCCGACATTCAGCAATCTATCCAGGGAGAAGTTAATAGTTGACATCCTTTCAGAACTGTTTAGGATTAATCAGTGACTGGATATTTTAACACTGCACCATTCTTAATGGATTCTGGAGTTTCACGTCATTTAATGCCTCACATTTGGATAGATGCAATACATAATTTTTTTAAAGACAAACTCTTATATGACTGGGTTATTACGACACTGATGAAACACTTTGCTTGTTGATCTCAGAAATGTAACAAAATGAAAATTAACATTTTTTCAGTAGACAACCATCATAAAATACTTTTGTACGAATTGTTTTTGAAGTTGCTCAATTTCACAAGTCATGATCGTACACTGAATCTAATCTAATAACTGACAAAAAAGGTGGGATTTGAAACTGTGTAAGTAAACCACTTGTGTCTTCCAAGTGTGGATGAATGCATCCAAACTTGCCACTTTCAACTTCAACAGAACATAAATGCATGTACATATAAAGGGGAAAACCGTGTTGACAAAAAGTAATTGTTTTGTGCAATAATAAATATTTAATTTACAATTGGTCAAGTTATAAGTTCTCATTGTACTTGGAATGCATTACTAAAACTTTTGCTACGTGTAGTTTGAAGGCTGCGTACATGTGAGCTCATATACACTAAACCATTGAAAAGGAATCTGTCACATTTTGACGTTTGCATAAATACATGCAGTTGGCATGTCAAGCTGACTTGTTATTAGCCTTCCATTCAGTAGACAGCGGAGATACTAGGTGAAAGGCATAGTTACTTTTGCTACTTAATTTCCCCTGTGTACAACCACCAATGAATATTCCATGGGGGAGGAACCTAATTCAAGTCCAGAGGGATTACAGTCGATCTGTCCCTTCATTGTCCCGGTGGGAAGGGATTGCTGTCGTCGGGTTTGAGGTCGCTCAGAAAGTGGTTGACCTTCCTGTGATGGGCTTCGTCAGCGCGGATGGCTAAAATCATATCCCGCATGTTGGCATCGGGCTACCAGAAATAGAAACATTATCACATAAATTACATGATCCTTTTTCAACAGAGACATCAACACTCAAGAGTGTTTCACAGGGATTTTTCCCATTTTCGAGGTGTTGAAGTTGTGAGGAAGATTTAGATTACTGTTGCTCATCAAAAAACAGCAAAAACACTGTTCCGCTCCCAGAAAAAAAATTGTGTAGTTCATCTTTGTCAGCGAATCCACTGATGTTGGACACCTTTACATAATAAACAGACTGGGTACATGAAATGAAGTCACTGCTGGACATGACCACTTGTAACATTTCAAAGTATCCTTCAAGCTCTGTTGGATATTGAATCTGTAAAAAAAGCAATAAGGCTCAACCAACATCTCTTTTCACGTTTTCCAACTGAAGGGACAGGAAAAGACAGTCCGAGACAAACTACTAGTGCAATTACCTCCGCATCAAAAGACATTTTCCCCCAATATTTCTAAGGCTCTGCACGACTGAAACACTTACTTTTTGGAGGAATAAAACTATGACTCTTTGATCATAAAAATCAGACTTTAACAAAAGTAGCAATGAGAGCTTCAATACCGCAAGTGATTTGCACAGCCAGAAACCTGATGGGATAGGTTCGCTTTATAACTGACCTTCAGTTTCCAGTATCTGATGGCAAGATCCGGAGCGGCCATGTTCCCCCAGACCAAAAGCTTTTTATTATCCAAGTCCTAGAACAAAAGAAGCCAGTGTCAATCTAGGAAAGGATCAAATGTATGTGGTGATGTGGTCTAGCCCTTGTTATAACCAGAGGCACAGACAAGGGAAAATGTGGCCTCATCAAGTCTCTGATGACCTTTTTCCGCAACTTAGCTTTGTCTCCATTTTCAGCTTTGGACTTTGGCTCCATAGAGTTAGTCCCAAGATGAGTTGAGGCTCTTAAGCTCGCTGCATTCAGCTCCATTTACTTCACAATTGCATTCTAAAGCATTATATCTTAAAGATACTATTTAAAGGCAGGTTAATGCATGTGACCAGCAATAAATAAGGCCAAAGTTTCCAGTTTTAAATTTTTGCATTTTATAAATATGTGTATTCTGTTTCTGCTTTTGTAGGAATTTGGAACGATTAAATCTTTTAATATTTAATCAATTGGAAGGTTGCAAATTCAAATATTCAATTATTCCATTCATACAGCCTTACAAACAAAAGCTCGTTCACCAGCAGGCTGAAGTTTGGAGTATTTTGATTCCAAACTGATTGTGGCCTCCAGGGTAAAACCAACGATGGCATGGGGTACAAAAAAATGAGATAAATGCCCCTGACTCCAGCATGCATTGTACTTTTTGAGGATTTAACAGGAGCAAGACTGATGTCCAGGCTTAAGCTAGTGAGTCCAGACCATACAAAGACCAAAAAATGGCACGAGACCTTCACAAACAACTACATGTAGATGGAGTCCACAAACAAGTCTTTATAGTCTGTCTTTCCGTTTTCAGGTTCAGGTAAACTTGGCTATTTTAGCTGAGCTCTGATGAGCTCCCCAAACGAATATAACCCAACCACGACAGTGAGAGACATGAGATAGGCACTTCTACACAATTGCAAGTGACAAGATTGTGCACATTCAAATGAAAACTGCCCTTGCACATTCGCGCGAACTGGGTTGGACAATTGAGTCTCATGCATGCTGACGTCCATGAATAGGCAACACAGTGCCATCTCCCCCTCCTACAAGGAGCCTGGGGGGAATTCTCTGTCTGTACAGCTGGGAAGGTATGCCAGAGAGAACTCTGGTTACCTGGATGAGTTTGGTGTACGTGATGACGGCTTCTTCCTCTAGGTAGCCCACGAACCGATGGCAGAAACGAGGACTACACAGGTAGGCCAAGAAGAACATGTTCACAAAGATTCCTGCAAGAAAATACAAACACAAACCTGACATTATACTCGAAAGGGAGCAAAACATTGAAGATTTTTAAAGTTGTGACAGGACCTTGCAATAGTCTCTAAACATACAGCCTGCTATCAGTCAGTGTTAAATTGGCTTGACATTTGACTTGACCCTGAGTAGTGGCTAACTACGAGGAAGGGGGGCATATGTTCCATTCCCCGTCACAACCCCTATCAGAAATGTATGTGACCTACATGCATGAAGAAACATGTCATTTGTTTTCAATGGCCCCCTTGAAGAAATGGGTGCACCATGCCACTGGATTCCCCCTCGGAAATTTCACCTGACACCACTGACCACGAGGAATGTTTGGAGGAGATGGAAATTGCCCGTTTACAACCAGTGACCAGTGCACATTCTTTTGAGCAAGTGCAGCAGGCTCCCCCGGCCCTCCCAAGACGAAAAGGAAGGCATTGATCTAATTTTTGATCTGGTAGTGTGGTTACATGTACTCTGATTTGAGAAACGTACACTGGGCCCTTGACATTGCAGAAGCAAAGTTCGCGCACAACAGTGAATGCTTCTTCACTGAATGCATTTCCACTGCACAATATAATGCTCACAAAGCCGTGCTCAGGCTCTGTGGTGCAGAGCTGTATACAGAGACAGTAGTGCTAGCTTCAGATTGTGGAAACAAAATGGCAGTTCATTGGACCATGCTACCACATGTATTTCAAACTTGTCGGTGCATACACCTGACATTTTGTTTCCAACAATGGTGACATGCATGTCGCAATTTGCTCTATACACAACTCTGCTGTGGTGTCCAGTGTGCGTCCTCCCTTGGCTGCTATGATCAAGTTGTACACTGCCCTCTATTTACATGTAGTTCCAGCATGGAGCAATTAATCATCAGCTTCTCAATCCTCCACAATCATCGTTGCACAAGTGGAGGGTTTGTGGTATTGAGCTGTATGGAACAAGATCATGTGTGCCATTCGGACGCTGCATCTTTTAAGGTCTTTGACCAGACGTCTTTTAGTTCATGCTCAGCCCTGCACACGTTTTTGTCCAGATTATACCTAAAATCATCCACACTGCTCAATGATATTATATGCAATGCCTCAGCATACTGACAGTAATTGCCAAAGGATTTTAAAGGATCCAGGCAGTGAACAGCCCCCACCCCATAAGAAACACATTTGAGAAATAATGGATGATAATTGTAGGACTGAGCACAAAATTTGCTTAGGGGCAAAACATCCTTGCTTAAAAGACAAAGGTTACCAGCTCAAAATCTACGTGCTTGTCATGCTAACTAAATGACAGGTGAATGCATGGAGTTTTGGCCGGTAACCCAATTTGTCAAGCAAGATTTTGTAGCTTAAGCGAATGAATGAAACCAGCCCAGTTTACAGTGTATATACAGAAAGTAGAGGCAACTTCAGACTTTGGAACCAAAATGGCCGTTCATTATATGTGAAGAACAGCACGCATCTACTACGTGTATGTGGTAACTGTCCATGTGCAGTGACGCAAATTCCACCGTTCTGCTTCCAACAATTGAGACACTCATGTCACAACTCTCTCTATTTGCCACCGCGGCATGCCCATCTGAGACATGGTCCTGCATACCTTGGGTGAAAAGCACGGCCATAGTGAAGAGCCGACCAGGCTTTCTCAGCTCCAGGGCTGTCATCAGATGCATGCGCTCATTCTCAGCCTCCTCTATCAACGGGAGCAAAAGAAATTGAGGGTCAAACTCTTGATATACTTCTGGTTTAATGCTAGGACTGCTTTGCCTGACTCGAGGCTCTCCATGTATGAATAGGAAGCAGGAAAGGGGAATGTTGAGAAAGGTGGACATGCCTGCAGCAGCCCTACAGACCAAGTCATGGCCTGCATTTGCTAGGGCAAACGCATTGTGATACACCACATGTACGAGCATTTTTTCTTCATATTCATCAGTGACTTAAATCCGACTATTGTCACATTCTCTGTAAATGAGCATATATCCCCTTCTCTGTCTGGTCCAATTATATCTGAAATGGAATAAACACTACTTTTAAATGGTGGCTGCAATCCATTTGTTTTAACCTGTCAGGGAGCCCAGTTTCAGGCACATAGGCTTTATACATTAAACCGGGAGCCCAAAACAGGGCAAAAGAGCATGGCCATATAACAAAAGACCGTACTCGGAACAAAAGACCAAGCTGCTGGGAATTGCTAACATTTTTTCAGTAGTCAGTAGAGGATGAAATCCGTCATTGTTTTGAAAGATAATAACACTGTTTGTGGTATTCAGTGCGAGCGGATTACCACCAGGGACAAAAGCGCTACAGTGATGAGCGATACAATATCACTGCAGGCTAATCCAGCCTGTATTGAAAAGACACCAGCCGCGCACTGTGCCAGTTTCGGGAACAAAGAAGCTTATCTGGGCTCTTTTTACCAGGTGGCAGGCCTGGCTGAAAGATTCCGACATCAACAGATATTGCCTGTTAGATTAGAGTAGCCACCAGACAATCATTTGTGTGGGTGTAAACGTTCAGTAAATAAAGTTATGATTTTTTGGAAGAATTTTGACAACGGAAAATCTAGAAAATCTCCCAGTTTTACATTATACAACTTCAAATTCCACCCAGCAGCAAGTGGTTAAGACAAACCTTCAAAATGCACATTTGTCTTGGTTAACCTCATTTGCAGCTTTTGTTTCACTATTTTGAAGGATATATTACTGCCTTTTTTGGTTTTTAGGCTGACAGATTTTTCCATATTCCTGAGCAAAACTGTGATGTCATCTCAGGAAGAAACCATAATACTGTACTCAAAAATGTACACAAAAAAGTGCTGCACTTTTATAGATTTTGCAGACTCTGTTTTCTCTTCACTGCCTCTTCATTGTTTATTTACATACATGTAGCAATAAGAAGCAGCAATTCCTTTCTCTAAAATGTTTCCAGTTAGTAAATTTTGGGTTCACATTTTGAACAGAAAAGCCTATGCATTGAACTGTGTCTTCCCTAGATGACTTCACAGCAACAGCCCCCTCAGTAGTCCAGGAAAGCATGGATAAGTCTGTTTTAAAAAAGTGTAGTTTTTAATGCATTTAAACCATTGAGGAATGTGAAAGAATTTTCATACATTGAAGAAGAGTACAAAGTGAAGAAAACCTGCATCTAAGACAATTCATTGTAGCAACACTTCAAGCAACCCTGGCAGCTGCAAATTAAACAGAGACAAATTCAGTCACTGTTGGAGTCTGAATCATCAAAACTGACAACTCCTGTGAAAGCTAGCAAACAAGGACATGACAAGTGAGCATAAGATGCCCTGAACTTTTTGGTACAACTCTGTTTTTGGTTTGTAATCGATGGAAGGTATACCAAGTAACGTGTGGATCCATCCGTGGTCTCGTTGCATTCGTCTCAGTGAACGCAGATGCCTCGTCATGGCGGCCACCATTCCAGGGACTCCAGCCACCGTCTCCAGGAAGATAATACGGCTGCAAGAAGACAAGGATAATTGGTCAGTTTCGAAAGCAATCTCTCGGCAAGAAAAATATGCTGGAGCCTTGTGCAAAGACTGATACATGTAGCTTGGGGTTGTCCAACAGAAAAGTTGCTATAGTTTCACAAACTGAGTCAGCAGGAATGACAGATGTCCTTGTTAGTGTGCCACTGAGTTTCTCCATCCATAGCAAAGTCTACAGCATCAAATTTGTGTTCAGGAATGATATCCAAAGAGTACGGGCGATTCACAATACAGCGCACCAAGAGTTTGCCGCAGATGGGCTACTTTCATGACTTTTCAAGTTTACAGTCGACACGCAGCTGCGATTAAGCGCACCCGTACGCAATTTGGGGGATAATTTAATACAGTCATTCCCTGCACCACACAAAACCACTATTTTGATTACCCACCCATTGGCAAAACAGTTTCAAATTTGCAATAGAGATAAACAACCGTTCGGAAAAAATTCCAGTTTTCTGCACACAGTGCAGTTAGCGAAGGAGACTTTGTCTACTATTTATCCATGATGCACTGCAAAAAGGTCTCTCCATGACAACCGCTTGGTGGTGCACTGCAGTGTGAATCACCTGTATTGGAGGGCAAAAGGGCGGAGCGACTACAGACTAATCCAAGGAGATGTCACTGCTCTGGTGGCACCACAATCTCATGTACACATGGTTGCATGCCAAATTTTGATGCATGCACATCAGGCAAGCCACAGCAACCAACCAGATGAAGAGACACGTCCACAAGCATGGTGATGCCGCGGGAACAGCTACTATTTTTGGTCGCTGAATTAGTCAATACCATTTTTTGTACGTGTCCTCACATGTAGACCAAGAAAAAGAGACTGGTTGGGTTGACCTTTTAAACGAGACACCCAACAGCCAAAACTAGACATTCCATTACAACTAGTTGTTTGTGCTCCATGCAAAGCGCGCATATACATGCATTGATGCCCCAATGCACTGACTTCATAGTGTGTAAAAACACACCATTTCTTGTTCAAAGGTATAGCTCAAGTGTCAAGCTGTGAGACAATGTAAGGTGCAAATATAAATTAATAGTCTTTCACCATTAGTATGTATCTCCTGAAAGTGTGCAGTTAGCTCGATACGTACATGAGCCATTTCTTCTCTGTCCGAACTCCCCTCTTGTAGCCCGACAGCAAGTCAAAGCTGAAGCGGAGGGTCTGCACACAGGTGTAGGCGAACTAAAAGCATGCAGAGAGAAGCCAAGTCAGTAACAGACAAGCAGACAGGCCAGAAACCTCAAAGCATTTGTAGGGACTCCTTTGTTTGGGTTTTATTGCATGCATGGTTTCACTGTAAGTCATTATCAGCAGCCTTCATTCATGACTGAGTTTAATTTTATTTTATTTTTTCTTCAGTACGCATTTATGTTGTTAATGAAAACTGACATTCTAATGACAAAAATACCAATGATATTTGTATCTGATTTGTATTTTTATAGCATGTAATGATCTAAGAGAGGTATGGCAGTTTTCCATAAAAAAGCAATCCATCAAGTGCTCTGGTCAGGACTCAGACGATACCACATTCAAATTATTCTGAAAATTCCTGGCTTACATGGTAACCACAGCTATGATACACGTACAGTTCCATTAACCTCTGCTCTGAAGCTGCTCTTTACATGCTACTGTAGTTGGGTGGATACGTATGTAAATGTATATGCCAATTTTCTTTACAGGAAGGGCAATGCGAGGATGCAATGCCCTTACGGATGAATGGAGACTCCGAATGAAGAGAATTAGAAGATGCCATTTGCAGGCAGAAGGATGAACTTAGCACAGCCTTGGAGTGTGTGGATGCTAGTGTTGTTGACTCAAGTTGTTGACTCGGATTCAAGTCAGGATTTGAGCAGCCATTTTTTACTTGAGACTTGCCATGACAAATACTCAAGTCATTTTAGAGGATGTATACGTGTCAAAACAAATGTTTAAGGGACCATACAGTATAATGTAATTGTTTTACCACAACTCTTAACCCTCCTATGCTGAAGTCACTCTTTGGGTCATTTGGT
>NW_019091406.1:1196676-1220056 GCF_001949145.1 Acanthaster planci
ACTGTTTCATGTGACATGGACTGCACAAAAGACCCTGGGTCATTTTGTGCTGACAACCTACTGTGTACACACTGAACCTGTGCATGTTTGGGTTCCATATAGAAACTACATGCTCACAGTGACTGTGGGCATTTGTGCACATTTGTGCTGTAAAACCATAGGAGGGTTAATTAAAGCAGGGTTTTAGCTAGGATTTGAAAAGTTGGAGTGCAAAATGAAAAAAAGGGAGTGCAATCTTGTTAGAGTCCAAAAAAATTGAAGCACGCAACACGAGCAAGCAGCACGAAGTCCGTTACGGCCAGGATCCAGTCCCCATGGACTTCCTCGTGCGAGAGTGGGCGCAGTATAGCGGCTAACAATTGCCATGGGAATGAGGTTGATTACATGTATGATCGATTGCTCACTAGCTAAAACACTGTCTTAAAGATACATGTATCAATTAATCTTCTGTTTCAATGTTTGCTTTGCTATCACATTTTGGGGGCCTCTTCGGTGTTTTTGCTCCTGCAATGAGCAAAACTGACATCATCCAAGGCCTTGAACCTGAATGTTGCACTGATCTGTGCGCAAAAACTGCTGGAATATTCACACTTAGCTGCAGTAAATTTCCGTTTCTTTGGCAATTTTTGCGCGTGTAAATATAGGGCAATAAGTCAGAGAGTAATCCTCTCTCAGAAATGATCCCAAAGAGCAAACATGGGGTTGATCACAAACATGTAAACTGAGCAGTGTCCTCCCCGATTTACATCGCAGCAACAGTGCCTCCACAAGTCCAGAAAGCCTTGGACAATTTTTTATTTTAGATTTGAAAAAGTGCACTTTTCAGAACGCTTAACTTCAAAAGGATTTTTCAAAACAGTTTTCACACACTGAAGAGTATATACATATGCAAACTGTACACTTGGACTTACCCAATCAACAAAGCCCTGTGGTGGTTTGTGTGTTATCTCCACACTGTGAAGTTCTTTGTCTGACCTGTAACATGACATGAACAAAGATGGATCCTTCATAAACTGATAAAAGTTACAATCCCTCTGTATCTACATGTACATAAATGTATCAGTATTGATTAGAGCACTGATAGTAAGCCAATGGAAACTTGGGTCATATAGAAGGCACAAAATGTATCTATGGATACGGCCATATATCTCATCTACACATGTATACATGTATCTCTAAATATATCAACCAGGCAGCATTACTTTCTTAAACCCAAGGTACACAGAGTTTTAATCCCCTCAAAAGGTAATGGATTCTACAAAAATACATGTACATCAAAAGTTTCGATGTGGGATGAGAACCTAGTCAATCAGAGTGAATGAAAGGAAGATTGTTACAGCTCACACAGTAGCCAATAAAATCTAAGGGCCTGTTTGTTTCACGTGGATCTGGATTGTGATCAGGGATCCAAAGCTGATTCACTGAAACCAGAATCTGCCTAACAGATAGCGGGAACCAGCTTTGGGATCACTGATCGAGATTACATCAGGAGAAATGGGTTTGCGGGTACACCATGGAATCAATCTCTTTGGACGAGGTGTGGTTCTTAAAAGAACTGGTGAGTATAAACTTGACATTTCGACCAGTGTGCTCTGGCCGTCCTCAGGAGAGTGTGCTGGATTGGAGTGGATAGCTGGTTAAAAAGGTAATCCAGAAGCAGTGGAGCGTGGAACAGGATTTGCGAGTCGTGTGACTCGGCGTGTGCGGTGTTGCAAGAAGGTGTTGGATCCTGGAATTGGAGGGAAACCTTGGGTTCGGGTATAGGGGCCCCATATGCCAAGGGAGGGGGGTGCGGGTGGCTTCGGGTAGAGATTGACATCCACAGTCTACTTCCACCGCTTGTGAGCCTTGCTCACCGTATGCAACTTTCATTCTGTTTCTAATTGCCTGCAAAAATACAACTGGTAAAAGTCTTCTACTTAAGCATTAAGCCTGCTGGTGTTTAAGTAGTGGTGTGTAATTCCAGAACTTAGGGGTCAAAAAGTGTGACATTTTTGTGTCCCTGTTACATCTGACCTTTGTTATTTGACATGGAAATATCACCGGAATTGATTTGAACTTATTGTTTAGCAGGTACTTTACATTGTACATTGATGCATCACTCCTGGAAATTAAAAAATGTGTTCTGAACTTACAAAATCATATGTCGAATGTGATGGGGCACGAAAAAAAGGGACCCCCTAATTTCTGGAATTACCCAGGTGTATTAAGCTCCTAACTAGAAACTAAACAAAGTGGTGTTCTTGAGCAGGGTATCTTTTTTTAAATTATTCCTGCTATGTTACCAGTGTTAGCCTTCTGGTTACTCTTCGATGGTCACTCACCATATTGGGTGAGGCAGAAGATACCGCCTACTGTCTTCCCCATTCTCATCTTCATCCGTTGTTGCCTTAGGGTGCGGGATGTCACCTGCAGAAGTTTTACCCGATGAAATTCTGCAACACACACAAAATGAAAAGTACTAATTTTAACAGGAGCCACCTCACAAGGAAAAAACCTTTTGACGCGGCTGACCCCCTGTCTAGAATTTCCCACCAACTTGAGAAGAATTCTCATCTTCTGTCTTTTTCAGTTCCTTCCCAAGTCATAGTAGTAATTCCAACATGCATGTTGCTACACTAACCCCCAAACCCTATATCAGGCAAAGTAAAAAAAGTTTTTCCGGCTAGTCTGAGTGCTTTTGTTTCTGTTAGTATTTTTTTTCAATTCGCGACATATTTTGACTTATTTACAATTTACAATGTATACATGCAAATTTAAAACATTACACCATGAAAGGTCGTTGAGATGGCAAAGGCATCTTTCTTTTTTGCAATCTGTTTCCATGTTATGGTAGTAATCTAAACAAACATGTTTGTTCACACACCCTAACCCCCATACCTGTTTTAGGCAAAGTAAAAATTCAATTGGATTCTTACTTCGAACGGATTTGACTGTAATGTAACTTCTCATGCTTATTTGGGACTGGCTCAAGTAACCTAGTGACTGAGCCGGTTACTTGGGGAAGTATCCCACAATACAATGGGAACACACGACTGCTAAGTCGAACATTGATCTGCCCAAGGAATAAATGACAATCGGTAACGTCTTGGGTCAAGACTAGCATCCTGTTGAATTTTTTAGCAGCAGGTTGCTTGGTGGTCATGGTGGAGTGAGTGCAGATGGGTGTATGAGGGTCATTAGAGGGAAGGGTGACGGGGGAGGGGTGGGCCACCTTTCCTTGTCTTGAAATATTTACCTGAAGTGTGGAGCCAGCTTTGGTTTTTGCTTCGTACTATCTCCAGCTGTTTCATCCTGTGGGGAGGTGGTGCTTACAAACTGTACAAATAAAAAGTTTATTCAAGAAGGATGACATTTTAATTAGGTACATATACTCAATTTTTCTCAATTGAATTTTTCAAAATATGCAGCTTCCGCTGACATAAAAACCACCTTCCGTTGTAAATCATTTGAAAAACAATACAAGCATTATAAAGACCAAAATCCAGTGAAATTGTAAAAGCTACATTTGTAAATTTGACCTCATGCAAATTGACTCTGCTCAACAGTATCCCTATTCCACCACGTGGTAACAATCCTCTGGTCACAACTTTATAGAACCCCCTTCCCACATGTAGTTCCTTGCAAACTTTGTACTATTCGCTCTCTACGCCAATTCTGGTTTTACCTTGCGCCTATTCTTCTTCCTTTGTTAATCTGCTCTCAATTAGTTGTGGTTTGTCTGTCCAGATTTGAGTGCCCCCCTCCCCTTTTTGAAAATGCTGGCTGCAGACGCTGAGTGCACAATACGAGCTCTGACAAGAGGCAAGGCTGTCTGTCCGCCACAAGAGCACATGGCTCACAACATGGGCTACAGTGTTGATGCAAGGGCTTCAATCTCACAAATATACGGACATCACATATTTTCCATTGCAGTGGTTTATTTGTAGTGATCAGCCCCTAGAAGACTAGAAAGTGATAACATGTCCTAAAAAGCCAAATTTACCTGGTAAAAAATTGAAGCATTTACTCTGAAAACAGATTTTTTTTATGTGTGTGCACAAGGTGTTAAGACGTGATACCTGCATGGATCCGGATCTATTATAAATTATACATTATGTTTTCACTTTTTTATATTTATTTATCAAATACATTTAACAACACCACGAAATAAAAGCAAGGATGTCGGGACCATGAGGCATTTGGCATTCCCCAAGTTTTTGAATTCCCCCAGTACAAAAGCTGGATACGCGTACGCTGCTGCAAATACATTCATACATGTAAGTTTCATTATAAAACTACATGTAAGTTAAGCTCATAGTCATACTGACCCTCTGTTTCAATGTGGAGCTTGATGATAAGTTGAAAGGCTGAGCGAGAATATTTTTACCAGCAGTACGGGTAGAGGTCAATTTTGCCGTGCATGGCCTCGACAGCCCGCCTGTGATCAGCGAGTATGGACGGCAGGCCCCCGCTGCCTGACACGGTGAAGGGTCACGCAGTCCAAGCGGTCTTCCTGTGATAGAGTCATTCAGGGCACGAACGGCGACGCTAAAACTACGTGGCCAGACGTGAATCAGATTGTTCGCACATAAAGACGCCTGTTTTGCAGTCACTGTTAACATGTTCGTATTTGCTAAAACATGAACAAAATTCACTGCAACTTTAATGGTTTGGTTTTAGGCAGTTCTAGGAAATAGCAGTCCCGATTGCTTACTTATATCGGTCTCGTTCCAAGGTCATATGCATAAACGCAATACGCAGATAACGCATACAGGGAACCCGACTGTGAGTACAGTTCGCATGACATCACATAAGCAAGGCGATGATGAAATGGCGAAGTTGAATTTCAAACATTGAGCTTTCATTTACGAGGGCTCAAATAACATTGAGCTAGTGCATTCAAAGTGTAAGGCGCCTCAATGTTGTAACATATTCTTAAATTTCGATATTTTTTTTAGCATTCTAGAGGTAGTAAATAAAAGAGGTGGGTCCATGGGGGAGGGAATAAGACAAAAATTCTACATGTATTTCAAAAATGTTGGGGCAGTTTCACCAAAGAAATTGCAGATAAAAATAGTACCATCGCATCTCCAGTTCATGTGTACCTTTTCAGATGGAGACATATACCCAGCAAGAAATGAGACCGAGGGGTACCCCCCCCCCCAACATGTCTAATCCCTATACACATTCCAGACTGTTGTTAGTTAACACATCCCCCAAGATGTCTGAAAGGAATTCCCCAGATTCCTGCGAGACAATGACCAACAAATACAAAGCGGGGGGGGTTCTCTCCGTCTCATACCTTGCTGCATATGTAAAGACACGTACAGTGCACGCGGCCTGCTGTCTGCACTTCATAGAAACCAGATAAAACAACTCGGCGCAGACCATTAACGCCCCTAATGTGGCTGGCTTACGTTACGTTCGTTGTAGGGCAGTGGAAAAACCCTGTCATAGCTGGCTGGCCGGCACGGCGTAGGTCGAGCTAGGTAGTTGAACTGTGATTTATGGGTTTCGTGCCAATGCGTGGAAACGCAGCACACTTATAATTAGGTTGGTGGCTAGACACACAATGTGCCAGCGGTTCGGTTGCAACATTTTACTCTACGTCATCAGAACAATTTTCCCAAAATACCACCAGCAATTGTCACGTGTTCAGTTACGGCTTGATGCAGCACAATCGTTGCAATAATTTAAGGGTGTCCAAAGCATGGTCGAACACTGCTCATTTTTAATTTCAGCTCAAAATAATCAACAGAAAATAACCGTGTGAAGTTACTGAAACAGCAACTTTTTTATTTCAATTAAAACAGTGCTAGCTAATCCTTCTAGTAATTTCACTTGACCACTTTTGGCAACAGTGTTCAATCCACCAAGGAAATCACTCCCTTTTCCATTTTCTTTGTACAATGTACACTTCTTACGCAACATTTCCCTAAATTTCTGTTGTTGGCCCATGGTTAATGACAGCACCTGGTAATGCTGGTGAGCAATATCAAGAACATAAAGCATATGAGCCAAGGAAACTAAAAGAAGGCTTGAACCAAAAATGTTCAAAGAAATTTGAAAAGCCACTTCTGTGACAGACAAAACACGTGTATGTGGAACAGTGCATGACTATTGCACATTTAAATCACAGATACAAAAACATGCACTTAAAATGAAGGAAAGTTATGTACATTAAAAGCAAATTCTAACAGAATGGGAAGAACAAATAGGATAGGTTTTTGAGAGATCTTAAACAATTAACTTACAAATCAGATTCCTGTTAAACTGTAGACAACATGCTGTAGAAAAAAGTCTTTAAAATTTCCATAAGGTATAAGTTTCATGTCCAGTGCTGGGACAGAAAGCTTCTTTTCAGGCATTTCTGGAGGCTGAACAAGGAAAAAAACAGTCACTTACATTTCTCTGGTCAGATCAAAATACAAGTAAATGTATATGCTGTATTCAACACTTTGGTAGGAAGACGATTTCGAATCCTAAATTCAAGGGCTAGTGTCCAATTATATAGCCTGACTTTACAAGACTAGGTGTCAAGTTAACCACAAGTTCATCACAGGTCATTCAGTCTCAAGTTACAAACTGTTCAAATGCACTGTGACGGAAGCAGTCTTGTTCTTGAACATCTTGTTACTTTAGGACTTGTAAAAAAGACTGACTGGACTTGTGATGCACTGAACTACAACACTGGCCACAAGTACATGGGAAACTTTAAAAAAAACAGGTCAAATGTAACCGGGAACTAACAGCAAGAAATGCCTTGTTCAGCTCATCTGAATGGACTTATGTAGACTTGAAATGGATTCAACTGCAATACTGCTTATGATTTATTCAAAGAATGACTGAGCACTTTCGTGGTACTTTGGTATATTAACATAACTATGGAGCATTGGAAGCATACTTTTGCAAAGCTATTTCACTTAGACCTTGCAGCAACATGTACCTCATAATGAACCCTGACAGAAAGAAGTGATCTTGGTAAACAAAAGACAAATGGCATAAAATGCCGGTTGGCAATACCAAACCATTTTAACCATCTTCCCTGTTACACTTCTACCTCTGAAGACATGTGCGACCTGCGACCCCCAAGCCAGGCTAAAGCTAGCAGAGACTAAACTCTCAAGATGTCATTATTGTTTTAATAAAATTTTCAACTTCACATGACACTACCTTTGAAGGAATAAGAGATAGCACGTTTCTAAAATGGAATGACCTTCCTTTGATGGGAAAAAAAAGAGGTAAATGTACATTTAGCATTGGACGCACTGTTGAAACATTGTCTTTAACCGTGTCGCGCGCCAAGCTCAAATTTTGCCCACCACCCTGCCTCTCCTCTGCCAGCAAAGGAACACCTCTAGTCAGAGCGGGATACCTCTTTAATCCAAGCGCAGTGATGTGTATGATGGCGCTTGTGCCTGCAGATGAGAAGACCAGTTTGCTCCATGCAATGCAAAGTGTAACGTAACCTGTAAACCTTTGACATGAACCCTGCAGATTTCAACCTAACATTTGAAACACTGGGTTCCCTCTTCTGCAGATGGTCAGGTAATGGTACCCATTATATTCACATTTCATTCACTCGTTCCAGTATCTTTCAATTGCCGGAAGAATTTTCCTAAAAGCTGAATGTGCTACTAACCTTGTAAGATTTACGAATCGGACGCTACCAACTTTGAGCTAGTTTGGGAGTACCAGGTCACAGATTTTCTGACTTATTCAACTAACCGTGGACCTAAATCACTGTCGAGCCACATCTGTCCAGTAATCTTTGTCCCAGGAGCCTGCAAGACTGTTTTGAAATTGGGCTTCTGTTAGCAAATGCATGCTTTTATAAAATCACCCAATCCCTTGACAAACAAAACTGAACACAGCCTTAGGCTCACATGACCACTAAAGAGCTATACATGTGTACATGTTATCTACACTTATAATCCAGTGGCTCTATTTTGCCAAAAAACTTACAAAAATGGCTGCAGTGCAGATTTAACCAGGGCTCCTGTTCAAATCTCTGACTCATCTCCATCTCAAACATCTCAAGCTCAACCATTCTTACTTATAACCCCCTCCCGAAAAAAGGACCCCTTATTTTCATATTCCATAATTAGATGTTTTTGAATGCAGAAAATAGAGCTGCTTTGAGAAGGGGCAGTCCCATCTCAGAAGACTGAATTTTGAAAATGACTCCTTAAAGCTAGAGGAGGAGATGAAGTCGAGAGGTGAAAAGCCCTCCAGTGGGGGCTTCGCTCATTCCATGTCGGCCTCCGCCATGTAGGCATCCAGCTCGGCATCCAGTCCTGACTTTGTCTTGGACATGTAATCGTCCAGCTGGTTGTCCAGATCCTCCTTATTCAGCTGGGCAGGTGCGGCTGCCCCGCGGCCACGTCCCCGACCACGCCCACGGCCCCGCCCTCGTCCAAGACCTCGTCCTCGGCCTCCCCTGACCTGAAGCTGGCCTGCTCCTCGACCTCTGAAGCCTACCAAAAGAAAATGCAGAGTAATAACAGGGTCAACCCCGGTTGACGTTGCCAAACCACGAACATGGCGACAAAAGCACAGGAGAGCTTTTCCACGTGAGCAGAAAAACTTGATACATCAAAAGATGCCTATGTGTATATGATATTGCCAAACCTTAATAACCCCATCTAGTTAACCCTATTCACCACTTCAATTTTTGTCATGAGAAATTGACCCAAGCATCATTACAGCACCGAGCAACCACATACTCCTGGAAGGCCTACCTGATTCTGTGGACATGAAAAAAATGACACATTCTTCCCGATGAGAGTCCTACGTTTTCCATGGAACACCGAGTAGAAGGTATTTACTACATATGGCTAGCAGGCAAAAGATTTATTTTTACAAGGGGTGCAGGGTTCACTGGACCCTCACCTCTCACGGCTCCTCTTCCGCCCCTCTGCATGCCCCGCCCTCTTCCCGTCATCTGTCCCCTGGCCATGCCTCGTCCGCCTCGTCCACCTCGTCCCATCTGTGCACCGCCCCTGGCTCCCCGAAGTCCTCCACGCCCTTTGGCCCGCACTGCAGCACCCCCTCTGCTGACGCCACCTCTGGCTCCGAGGGCCCGGCCCATGCCCCTGCCGCCCCGGGTGAAGACCACGCCCCTGACACGCCCACCTCGTAGCCTGCGTTGTCCCTGCTGGCCAGTTGGGGTGCCCAGACGACCACGGATGTTTGGTTGTCCAAGGCGCTGTTTCAGTGACTGTGGTGAGAGGTGACAATGCATCAGCAACGTAACACAGACATTCAAACATTAATGTCAATAAGCATTACATTTTGGATCATTTGCATCACAGCTGGTTTCTCTAGGGTCTTCATGTGGAAACGATTCCTCAGAAATACCTACTCTTACATGATGCCACTCTTGGGGTGGAATTTTCAAGTGAACTACTGTTTAAAATGGACGAGCTCATAGGAATAATTGATTTAAACCTCTTATTTTATAGTAATAATCTTAGCAGCATCTTGCAAGATCAACAATGTACATATAATTGCTACATTTTGACTTGTGAAACATTTACAGACACTTGATGTGGCTTTAGGATCCTGACCGTTGAAAGGATAAACTGTTTACTTGACACCAACGGTAAGTCAAATGGGTACTCCAGGATATTCCATAAAGCAGCCTGTACCTGCTTGGCAGGCTGCAAGGCAGCCTGGACTGACATCCGGTTCTCCATCTGCAGGGCCAGCCGCCTGTTAGCGGCAGACACCTGCTGCTGCTGCAGCATGGTCTCCGTCCGCTGTTGAGCAGTCACTGCTGGGCGGTTCTTGATGATCTTGGTGAATCTTTGGGGGGAGGAGGGGGTTGGTTGGTGGGAAGTTGTTGAGGGAATAGGTTTCAAGAGTGTGGCATATTTCTCTTTTCTTCTCCAACACTTCAAGGCTACAGTTTGATTCATGCGAGAGGATGCGGTCATGT
Organism: Acanthaster planci; assembly: GCF_001949145.1. The sequence continues at coordinate 1,206,599 of NW_019091406.1, forward strand.
GTGGATGACAAAGAAGTGTCATCATATTGACAAAGCCACAGAGTATAGACACAGAAGGAAAATTAATTTGAAAGCTTTTTAATTGGAATTTGCAGTATTCAGTAGTACTTGAGGGGAACAGAATTTGAAATCAAAGGTGTTAGTGTATTTCAAGATAGTTATTAGCCATTATGAATTGTTTTTAAGTTCTGTTGCTAAGACATCTGTGGAAAAGGGACAGGCTGAAATGTTTCAGCAATTATAAACAGTTGGGCAAAAATGTTAAAAAAAAAATTTAAAAATGTAACAATTGTTCTGTTTAACAAAAACTGCAGTAAACCCACAAGCATCTCACAAGCAAAAAAAACTTTTTTTCAATGTGGTTTCTGAGGCAAATCCACCAAAACAAGAAATAGAACGCACTTAGGATGATGAATTTTGAGGAGAGTGGATGTCGACTGGCTGCTGTACTTGCATAAACTTAAGAGTCGTCAAAACATCCATTTTTCTGCCACTTTCACAAATTAATATCAATTCCTAGGACCAACTAAGCTGAATCACAGTAACAGAAACAAAGTGTAAACTAAAACGATCTGTGAATACGCTATTCAGTTGCTTTTTTTCGTGAGTGAAGAGAACAGACAAGAGATATACAGGAGAAAGAAACGCCAAGAGTGAGTGGTCAATCAGGCGTGCCGACATCACTCAAAATGGACAGTCATCAGCCTGCTGCCGCTTACCAGCCTTTGATGCTCTGGCGGTCATCGCTAGGACTGTGGACAACAAGGACTGCATGCTTAAGGACAGACAGCCAGAATTACCGCTTACATTCACAGTCTGGCCCCGGCCTTCGGGAGGCACACGGGGCAGACTGTGATTGGGCACTGCTGGCTGGGACACGGAACCGATCCTCTCCATGGAACAATACACCATTGCCCTCGCTTCATTGAAAACAACTACATGTACATGTACTCTTGCATCTCAAATCTCTCAATGTTACACATTATCACTATTGTTACTTTTCCATATGTCACATTCTTTGTTGGAGACCACAGCTGCCTTATGTTAGTTGTTTCCTTTAATATCCGTTAATATTTGCTGTAGAGAAAGAAATTTCTCTCTTTTTGTTTCAAATGAGCTCATACATTCAACCACAATGGACAGGGCCATGCTGCGGTTTTGCATAATTCTGCTTTCTCAAGGCAGAATTTCACTGTTGTACAATCTTGTACTGGGGAGCTGCCTTTGCTGGAGTGCTGTTGTTACTACAGCAATGCCAGACTCTTTCAGCTCATTTGTACATTAGCTCATTGCTTATGTCTCCCGTACATCTACTTTCAACCAAATTCACAGTTCTGCTGAACAACAGCAGCCCCTGAGTCAACTGCCAATTTTTTCTTAATCTTGCAGTGCCAAAAAAATTGCCCTTGGGTGACAGAGATGACGACGACGTGAGAGTCGTCCATTCTTCTTTGGTGTGATAACTCAAATCTGCACATGCACTGCACCTCTATGTAAAAATGGCAAAGCAAATATTGTTTAAGCCTAAGGCAAGAATGAACAGCCTACGGCGGCAAATTTTCTCAGTGCAGTCTTCTGAAGAGAATCACACTTTCTTCAAGGCAGAACAGGCGTTTTGTGTCAGTGCCACCAAAATAAGAAAGTTGTCCATATGGCACAGATTGTGCTCTGCCTTTGGGAGACATATCTTGCCAGACACCGGTATGGTATTTGGGTTGGCAAAGCATTCTTTTTAACAACGGCAATGGTTTTTACGTTTTTTCCCTCACCGATCATTGAGAGTTTGTTTGGTTGTGCTTTTTAGCACTATCTTTGGGACAGGCATTGAAGTATTCATGACAAGTGAAACAGGAATCCTCGATGCGCCAATTCCAAGGTGTCCTCCTGAGAAATTGAAATTCAGACACAGAAACAAACATTTGTCAGTGACATCTGAACATTGTTTAGACCACTTTAGAAAGTGTTTAAAAAGTGCAAATCTCAGACAGGTAGCATTCAAGACAAGAAATCAACTTTGGATTGTTTCTGCCAAAGATCATATTGAAAGGATTACTCATGAAACAGCTATCTAACAAACATCACACACACCAGGACTTGATTGCTGTTTCATGAGTGGTCAAATAAAGACCATTACCTCAAGTCATAACACTAGTACATTATATAACTGTATGCCATAAAGAATGCACCAATAAAATTAGTTTGGTAAAAGCATTCACCACTCTGCAGCAGATGCTACTGAAACCTATTTGTTCATGTTCATCTGCTTACAGGTTTCCCCCTGCTCCGTATAAACATGATAAATTATTCAGAAAATCCTGACATAACAAAAAAGATGGGAAGCGAAATGTGTTATAGACCGAAATGGGCTACTGCGCACACGTTGTATGCATTTTTGTGTACAAAACGCGGTCACCAGACTCCCCAAAGACACGATGCAGTACAATTATTTTTTACTGTTTTCACTGATTTTTGCACGAATGGATAGGGTTTTTGTTGAATAAAAGTTCTGCAAAAAAATGTGCTACAAAAGGACATTTTCAAGTGGCGTTTCAGAGGCTTTCCAGTACATCTACAAGAAACTAGGCATCATTATTAGAAAAGATCATGAGTGTGAGTGCATTTGACTGCCCAGCAATGAAGTGCATCGTGATTTTCCGAATGGCCACTGGCGGGCATGTGCGCACAGCAGCCAGTCGACATGGTGTCCGCCCGCAGTAACCTCACACGCGCCACCATACACGGGCGGATATGGACATGTGATTTTGTCTATGGTGTCACGAGTTCATGGTTATCACTAAGCGCTATTTTAATAACTGAGTTTTTGAAGAGAAATAACAAGTAGTTTACATGTTTATTTACAAGGGCAAAGGATTAACTCGCATAATACAGGTACTTAATTTCTCCATCTATTAGGGAGTAAAGTACTCTCCCTCTCATGAAGAAGAGGAGTACAATACCAAACAATACTGAGGGCAAAAGAGTACTTTTCCTTCTCGCAATGCTTCTATAGTGCAAAATCCCCAATGTAATATTTGCAATAAGGCTTAGGCCTACATGTATGCCTGAAGTTCAATAAATTCAAATGCCACACTGCCATGATTGTATACACTAGCTGATAAAGAAGCTTTAAAATCAAAAATCCGTGTGTAATGAGCTCCCCAAGAACTGTGGGGTCCGACATCTGCCCCGCTCCCACAAATGTCCAAATGTTAAAAAGAGAAATTGAGGGTCCAAGTCCGGTCATGCTATTTAGCGTCAACAAGCGTCAACACACACAAGTTGTGTTAACAAAGCGTCAACAACTTGAAAATACCCTCTACAGATTTAAAAGTGCTTTTATTATATTTTAGAGACTCTAACAATTGCCCTGTATAAAAGAAACACCAAATCTGCTTCCAGTTTCTCACAGGAAAACAAAAAATTTTTGCGATGTACATGTATGAGGGTCGCCATCTTTCTTTCCTCTGCCGTCCCACGGACGTATAAAAAACCCTGGAATTGCAATGCTTCTGTATGAAATAGAAGCCAACCAGCGGCCGTATTACCGAGCCAAAAACAAATGCGTGGACTGGCTCGCTTAGCATTGATGCCAGGGAGTACTAAAGGCAGGCATTGCCGGGCAAACTTACTATTCGGCTCGGTAAAATGGCCACTAGTGGATTCAATGATCTCTATAAGCAGATTAAGGGCATTGCGCGTCCACATTATTTTTATGTACGTCTGTGTGCAAGATGGTGGCCCGTTAGACTGCACAAACTGACAAAAAGACTTTGTAATTCAAATTTCAACCCTAACATTAATATAATAGTAACAACAGTCATTTCAGATAGATAAGATACATTGAATTTGATGTGTAGGAGCCTAATTAACATCGTAAATAAAAATCTTTGCATAAATTTGCTTGAATAACTTATTGACGCTTTGATGACGCTCGTTGACGCTAAACCATTGTAGGCCTAGAAAACAGCATTCCTCCATGCTCCAACTTGTCCGTCATGTCTGCCCCGTCTAGCCCAACGTTAGGTAGAATCTGGGGTTTGGAGAGCTGTAATTCCATACCAAATTAACAAAACCCCAGTCTATCATTTATCTTTATTCTACTGATCACAAATATGACTTACAAAAACAAATTGTGCGCTAACAAAAGAGTAAAATTTGTAAGTAGGTACTCCAGTTTCCAGCGCTAGGTTCGACGTGGCTGCAGTCTTTGTTGGGATAGGAATGTCTCAATTTTTTGAGTGATGTGATTGGCTGCACGCACAACGGCAGGTTTATTAAACTTGTGGTAGTCTTACTAGGGATTGGATAATAGAATATGCCAACATTTAGGTATGGCGTAATACGGAGCTCTGGAAGTGCCATCCGACTTGTCGAGATCCTGACATTTTATCTCAGGATGATGACACTATGGCGAGACCATGAGATGTTTCATCGTGGGATGAAGACATCCTGAGATGGAAATGACAACATCCCGCGATAATTTATCATGCGATGACGATATCTTAAAAGTTGGATGACGACATAATGGGTTAATTTATCAGGGGATGACAACATCGTAAAAGTGATATGATGACATTATTTATCAGTGGCTACCTTGACAAACCACCTCGAAAACACGTGGCCTGAGATGGTAGAGATTTCAAAGCATTGACCTGTTGCCATACATGATATTATTTAGATGGTGTCTCACTGCCTGTTACAAGTGGTTAAGAAGACATGACACTTAATATGTGGATGCAGACATCCTGAGCTAATGATTATCGTCATTATCTGAGGATGCCATCGTCCAACTGCTACGATGTCGTCATCCTATAATGAATTATCTCAGGATGTTGACATTTTGCCTTTATTATGTCGTTATTCCGAGAAAAACATGTCAGGATCTCAACAAATCGGATGGCACGTTCAGAGCTCCGTACTTCAGGACTGGGAGGGATTCCTGCAAAGTAATGTGCGGATATTGGATACGGCTGTTGGAGGCGCTGTTTCATTGTACCATTCATTGAACGCGAACCATAGTCTAGCACCGAAAGTGATTTCAGTTGTTGTGGGACGGTAAGTAATTATGTAAAGGGCACTGGTAATCGGAACGTCATGAATGCAATTGAAGTGAAGTGAATTCATGGCTAGGCTGTATGTAGGCAAGTGCACTTGTTCAGCTTTTCGAAAGCAAGCTAGGCCCGGTCATGCATGCCGGTCGCAACGTCGAGGTGGCCAGCTGTCCCTATCCCCGGCCCATGCATGCCATGACCCTCAGAACAGGCACGGGCATGACGGGGATCATATGCCTATGGTTTCTGATGTTAGGCTTACGCCCCAACTATAACTTCTGTCCCAACTGTAGTGCTGCAGTTGGGCTGGCCCAACTATTTTTTACCAATTTCTGTATTGAAACTGACAATCAGAAATGGGGTTCACTGTCGTCATGCATCCGTCCATGCTGTCATGCTCCCACGAACAGTGCTGTGTATTACGAACCACAGCCAGTCATGACAGTTCTGGGGGGAAGGCTGTCCATCACCTGAAATCAAATTATTCAAAAAGGCAATTCGCGCTTGGACCATGATGAGGGAAGGAAAAGACTAGCATGCATGATCCCGATTTTTGAAGCACCATAGGAGGGTGCTATTTGAAGTGGGTAAATTTGGGGTAAACTTACACGTACATGCAATACAGATATAGGTCCTCTTCTGATTGGAATGGAGTCAGTGTTTTTCATGGCATGGGTCCAAGTTTGAAAGAGTGCCAGTTGGTTTGGATCCGAGTTGACTTGAAACCTTCAGATTGTAGTCCTTTAGGGGTCACTTTCATCATGTTCATCAGATCATCAGTCTGATTGTGTGTATGCAGTAGAGGTGCAAATACCACCAACCCAGGTAAACTGATCGATGTACAAAAGAAAATGTTCTCACATCCAACTGGGATCTAGTCTTGGATATTTTAAAGCGATGACTCCTGTCGTTAATGTTACATGTAGTTCGGATGAAATTTGTCACCTCTTGGCCATATTTCCCGGAAGAATTTTGTATATCATTTAACGTAACAGATTTTGGAAAGAATTTCATAAATGGGTACTAGCCAGCTGAAAGCAATAAAATGTCAAGAAAAACAACAGCAGTGAAAATATTGAGGTACACATTCAGAGTTGATCAAGTGGCATCCTTGTGCAGAATTCTCTCCAACAAATACTCAAACCCAGTAGCACCATCCAGTAGTGTCTAACATACCTCAACTAGTCTTATGAATGGAGTTGGTGTTTTCATTATTTCCTACCTTTGTGCTTCTGGAATTTGCCTTTAATACCAAGAAAGGGTTGAAATGCTAATGAATTATCAGATAACAGTTCTGCACACTGTTAATAACCATTGCCATGATTGCTTGAAGCTTGTCTTACAAACACCATGGACAATGTTCACCAAGGTTGAGTTTTTTCTATGCCTTGTTAACATTTGAAGTAATGGTTTAGTCGAACATTACAAAGATGCTGTCATTTGCTTGGACTTGGGTAATTTAGTGAGGTCAATATGCATTTGTAGTGTTTCTCCTTGAAAAAATGTTTCAAATCTTTTCCCCTGCCGATATAGCCTGATCTGCGGTACATGTACATTCCCTTGTCTTGCTCTATGGTGACTTTTCCTACGACATAAACATTTCTTGGGACATTAATTGAAATTACTCTTTAAATTCACAGCGCATATGTTTTTTAATTCTCTTTTCAGGAAAATACTTGTGTGGTCTGGCCACTTCTTTTGAACTCAGGAAATCTTGACTCTTCACCATGGCCCTTGCCCTGACGAGGGAGAAGAGAGCCAATGCGGGCAACCGCATGTCTCGGATGTTGCAAGAGGAGGAGCAAGACGAGTTCTACGCTACGACCTACGGTGGATTTGAAGAGGTGGGTGGTGCTCTGTGAGCTCAGTGCATCAACAAATGTCCCTTCTGATCACCCTTTGGTTTAAGTACACACTGCACTATGCACACATATTTCTTCTAAGGTTGTGGGAGCAACACATATGTTGAATCATACACGGTTTAGGGACCAAAACGTTTTATATGGGATGGGAATGAACTTTGATCTCCAAGACTCAGTCTTAACTTTCCTATTACCAAAGAAATTGTCCCCTTAGCCCAGTCACGGCCCGAGCAGACTCGTACAGTGTACATGTATTTATACGCCGTTTGATGGAGCATGCTCAAGCAATCCCCCATAAGGTAGTCATGACCCACTCTGCAAAAATGAGTCTCAAGTCATCAGAGCCACTTTTTGAGTTTCAGTTTGTGTTGGATTGAGGCATTTAAGCTTTTGGGTTTCATGTATCATTCAGTTTGGTATGACAAAATTGGATGTTGTGGAGATGTTAAACCGGAGGATTTAAGAAGATTCCTAGTGTGTAAACACAGTGCAAGATTCTTTCAAAGGCCTTTAAACTCAAAAGTGGCTCAGGTGATATGTGACCCATTTTTGCATAGCTGGTCACGACTATTTTCTGCTCCGTGTGGAATCTAGAGTTGCATATTTTATGCAGCATTAATGGTCCTTTGGTGAAAACTCACAGCCAGCACGCACAGGCTCATACATCTACCTGTATGATGTAGACAGCACTGAGTACACAGGACTAGTGACTGTTAGAATATGCCATTTCCACGCACTCAAGCACATGGCATGTTTGTGTGGACATTAATTGTACAGTTAAAGTAGCATTGCTGTACACTCTGATGCTCTGCAGTGTTTCTAGGGCCTTTTTTTTTTATTTCCGTAGCTCCAGTGATGTAATGCAGTGCTCAAATGGGACAAGATTTTAAAAATATACATCAGGACATGTCAATTGGGGAAATGATAATTTGTTAGATGCACTTTGAAGGGATCAATTTCTTGTTTTTTATCCAAAGTGACCAGTTCTGGTTGGTTCATAATTGGCAACTGATAATGCTTCTGTTTACTGCCCAGCACAAAGTCCTGCTTACCACCTTGCACGCCGTTGCATTATGCTGCATTCAGCAGGGTTTGGAGTTGTGAATAATTTGCTGGAAAGTTTGAATATTTTCATGCTTGAAATGCTTTCACAGCGCAAGGATGAGAACAAAGTAAAGACGGACCAGTTGCTCAACAATGCTCCTTAGAGTAGGCCGGTGCTGTAGTGAGCAAAAGAATAAAACTTGTAAATAATATTCTGAAGAAAACTTTGTTTATCAACCAGTCAACAGTGCATTTATGACGATAAACAAATTTTTTATAGCAATCTGGAGATGAGGAATATTCCAGTGAAGAAAGTGAATCGGACGCCACCGACAGCGACATCAGCGATTCTGAGGATGACGAACCGGTCAGCGAGGATGAGGGCAACGAGAAGAAGAGACAGCGACGAACCGTTACCAAAGCATACAAGGTGTGTATGGGGAGCCAGAAAGATGGTTGGAATCCCACTTGTGTCTGGTCAGTGGTGTGTTCTCAAACTCTGGACTTTTTCTCCATTGAGTACCATAACAAATGGTTTCCCCATGCATATGTTTACAAATGGTCATCAAGGCTGAGTCAATTTCAACCCAAACTAAAGTCAAGAACAGTTACAATGGCAGTAGTAAACACTACTGATTGTTGTGTATTTAAAACAGGAACCTGTCACAAAGCCCACCGCCAAGAAACCCAGCCAACCGCGTCCAAGTGTCACCACTTCCAAGCCCAAGGAAAAAGAGAAAGCAACCAAGCCGCCCCCTGCGGCATCCCAAACCGAGTCAAATGCCAAAGATGAAGGCAGCTGTGAGTTCAGTGCAAGATTTGCACAACCCATTCCCCTTCCTACACTAACGTTGAATTTGATCTGTTGAACTTAGTTTGGGTGCAATTCTGTACCTGAGATGCAACTCCATAACCCCTTGTGGATTGGATTATATTAGCTGAAATTTTAATTTTTGTTTAAGGCAAAATGTACCATCCAATAACGCACTGCCAATATTGACTCGTTAGAGTCATTTGTACAGTTTTTCTTTCCTTATATTTTGCAACACTCCTATATACTCAGTTGGTCTGCCACAGCTCAACATTTGCCATCACAACAGGCCAAGTTGAAGTTCAAGCACACGGTCTGCTTCCACAGACTTCTTGGACTTTCTGTTTGTGTGTATACAAAATAAATGGACATTAGCATATGCCCATCCGCCAGAGGAGATTCCGAGTACTGACAGTGGTTCACTCTGTCAGTTATTTGTATGTATATAGATGGTCATAAATTTTACACCATAGAGCGCTAACTTCTAATCCTCCGCGCAGAGAAAATTTGACGCCGTCCTGTTGTGGAGACATTTTGAATCCATCTATATGCTTATGCTATTCAAAATCAGATACAATGAATATCAAATTACGTACTCTGGACACAGCATGTGTCGAGTACCATTACAATCTAACTTAAAAAGGTTGTGGTAAAATTATCTGCAGTGCATACGTGCTCACGCTTCCGTTGTTTATGCAGAGCACAATGAAACGTTCATTTACGCATTGCGCGTACAAATACCTGTACAAAATCTGTGCAAAATTTCGAGACATGAGTCAGTGCTCTGGTTTTCTTATATATATACATGTAGCGCTACAGTTTCCACATCCTCCAGCACAAACTGGTTAATGTTGGTCGTGATAGGGTCCTTTCTTTTCAAATACCGAGACTAAAGATCTGTTTGATAACTTGGAGTAGGATGTTTGATGAGCAGTGGCCTCCATCTCTTCACTCCTTTCATCCATCCCTGCCCCCTTTCTTTGAAAAACAATTTGCAGTGCGTAAGTCAAGCCGAAGGTCAACCGTTCTGAAGGGCACTGAGTTTCAGATCCGGTTGAAGGAAAGGGAGGAGCGTGCAGAAATCAATCGCTTATCGATTGCCAATCGCTACAAGCCTGAGGTGCGGAGATTGACACAGGAAGAGCTGCTTGAGGAGGCAGCGTTGACAGAGGAGAAGAACCTGATATCATTACGTGAGTATTTATTTACCTCGACTTGGAGCTGATCATGTGATCGTGCAGCAGGTGCACAAAGTTGTGGGTTCCATTTTGCATTGGACAGTCAACAACAACAGAACTGATCACTAATCTGGAGACTTCGGAAGCACCACCTATTAGTAACATTGTCATATCTTGGCTGGCAGGCTTGGACTCACAGGCTCTTTTGCCTTAAAATAGTTGATGTGTTGGATCTTGTAACTTTAAGCAGGCTTCCTTCTCTTTGTGACAACTGTTGTATGTTGTGTTTAGCAGAGTTTGTAGCCCATTTTTGCAGAAGAGTAAAGGTTAAAAATGCAGTGATCTTATAGATGTTGTATGGTAAAGGCATTCAGCGACAGTGCTTTCGTGGCATTTCACTTTTGCCGGCCTGGGTCCAAATCCCACCCATAGAAATGTGTATATTAGTGTTTCAGTCTTTCCCTTGTGTTAGCCCCTTTCCATTTTAGAGCATTCAATTTTTTGGAAAAGACACAGCCTAAATGGAGGAAAAACCCACTTTTTTCCAAATACTTCCCGGAAGAGCCAAGTCATTTTTCATACAATTGCCATTACATGGAAGGACCTTCAGCATGCCCGTTTTTTTCCAAATTGTACGAGTAGGGAGAGCACCTAAACTTAATAGTGAGATCTACTAAGAAGTTGGCTCCTCAAATGGGTTCTCAAAGTTCTGAAAATTTGGAAAAAACAGGTGCATTGTTCAACTGCATGCTGGTAATGAGTACATTTTCTTTTTTAACCCCCTCAGAAATGTACAACAAACTTGAAGCTGAAAAGAAAAAGACCAAGTTTCACAAGAAGGCCTTCAAAGGGCCGTTCATCCGCTTCCACTCCATGACAATGCCAGATGTTGTCAAGGATAAAGTCCCCAAGAGTAGAAGTCCCGGAGAAGAGAATGCTGTAGAAAGGTAGGAAGTCATACTCGCAGACTCCTCAGTTTGATTGGCTGGATTCGTAATAGGCCTGCTGTTGATGCTATGTTTGTTGGCCAAGATGGCAGAATGTAGGGGAGGCAAATCAAACACTGAGTGGAGCTCATTGAGTTTATTTTAAGAAACCATTTTCAGTAGCATTTTTATACAAATCTGACAGAACCAGGTTTTTGCAATAATGACACATTTACGAATAACGATAAGTTAACGTTTATTTTGTCCCATGCAAGTGTGCCACTAAAATTTAACGTAAAGTTTTTTCACATTGTTAGCTACCCTTGCTCCCGGAAAAAGTGCACATTTTGTGGAATGTGAAAGTTAGGTAGTTCTCCTTAAAACAACACAAAACTCACAAAAACTCCACCCACATGGCGCAGCTTAAAATCTTAAAACTAAGTGGACTTTCCACCATGCAAACCTGTAAATCTTGTCTGTTGCCTCTTATTTTGCACAACCTTGCTGTGCGCAACTACTATCTTCATCTGTGTCATTTTTCCTCTTTCGTACTAATTGCTGACCACATCTGTAATTTGAATTGCCCTGCTTGCGTTCAGTTAAAGGGGATGGGCCGTGCTGGGAAGATTTCTTGTAAAATATGCATGAACACAGAAAACAAACATATAGGCCTAGATAACAAGAAAACACATCTGCATAATTTCAAAATGCGTGAAAATGTTTTAAAATTATTGTTTTCACGACCCTATTTCACTCCCTTCTGGGAGCAAAAGCTAAACAACAGCCATCGGGTAACAGAAGGTTGTCTGAGAAAATTCCCAAGATTTGTGACATCATAGGACGGAGTCCTTTATCCGGCGACTGTTTACTGTTATGCAGTGGCGTGTTCATAATGTACATGTGGGAGCGTTAGCGTGTGCAATCATGTCAAACTCAAGCGACAGTAATTCCAGCATTGATGCTTTTTCCGATCATGAGAGCGATCAGATGTTTGTATTATTCATTTGACAAAGAAAGCGACATTGAAAGAGCTGATTAGGCACAAGAACAAGAATACACTCGGGAAGAGATTTTGCAACTCAGGGCTGTTGGCCAGGGGCATGGCGGCGACCCAAATCGACAACCAAACACTGACTGGTCACGATTTTTATTTTGTCCTGTACCATTATTAAAATTGGTCTTTGTGAAAAGACGTAATTGTCCTAACATTGGCTATACAGTAGAAGTAGTTTTTGTCCATAGTTATAGGCTAGGCTCCTTCGTCAAAGTTGGTGTTCCATTGCAACAATTTTTTAAAAAAACAAAACCAGCAAAAGACCATCACAAGACCATCACAAAATGAACATAAGACAAGCACAAGACCAACACAAAACCATCACAAGACTATAACAAGACCAACACAAAACCATCACAAGACTATAACAAGACCAACACAAAACCATCACAAGACTATAACAAGACCAACACAAAACCATCACAAGACTATAACAAGACCAACACAAAACCATCACAAGACTATAACAAGACCAACACAAAACGTCCAGTATGGATTTAAGCCACAAGGTACCAGATTTTGCCATTGTTTGTACCCTGTTTCTTGTGACTGGTTTTGTGGCAGGACGTGTGTCTGGTCTGTTTGGTCGTGTATCTGGTCTTGTGTAAAGCCTTGTGTCTGGTGTTGTGACCGGGCTCGTGACTTGTCTCGTAACTGGTCTGGTGTCTGGCCTTGTGACAGGCTTGACTACATTATTAATGATAGTGTCCTTCTTCTGCAGCCAAAATGACACACAGCCGCTCCAACCCACCCAGCGCTGCTCACGGAACTTCATTACCTTCAGCGAAGAGGCCAGCTTCAAGGAGTGCTTCCCCAAGACCAAGAGCCGCCCTCCCACCAAACCCCTCTGCCCGGTCACACGGCAACGGGCCATGTACCTGGACCCCATCACAAACATTCCCTACGCCAACAAGGAGGCCTTCAAGATCATCCGGGATGCCTACGAGAGCGAGCTGGAGTCACAGAGCGACAGCAAGAAGCGGAAAGTCCAGAAGTGAATTGATTGGAACCTCCTGCAAAATGTTTTGTCTTGTAGAGGTTCAAGCCTATGACCTGTGACTTACCATGAGGAATCAGCAAAGTGGTCATCACTTTTGACATCATTATGAATGAATGCATCAGTCTGGTACATAACGAGTCAGTAGCCAGATGTGGCTTCACACTGCCTTCAGACAGATACAGCAGCTTTCATAAACTGATTTGCTTTAGTGATCAGTGGGCTTTCTGTGTCTGTAAACCCCCACATGCAGTGTTGATGGTCAGGTGTGATAGACCAGCATAGGTGCTTTCATCACCCATCGCACAGCCTTCAACATTTTTGTGCATATCCATGACCTCTGACGCATCAGAAAGTTTTTGCCAAACCTGTATAAAAGGAATCATGAGATGTATTTTTTTTGCGTTGGGGAGATGTTAATTTTATATAACAGGTTTGCCCTTACCCAACGTAAATTAATAAGCACTGTATGCTCAGTGCTTGTCCGAGAACTATTTTCAAGATGTATTTTTTTTTTTTTTTTTTTAAATTTTGA